>JAAIIK010000266.1:110135-126607 GCA_014706435.1 Silurus glanis
TACTATACACATTTATACCCACAAACACACCACACACACACACACACACACACACACACACACACACACACAATGTGATTAACACTAATATCAGCAGTTTCTGTATAAGTTTCTTTGCATCTTCTTGATGTTATGTTTGAAGCCAGAAAGAGGATGGTTTAAACCATGTAGAGCAGAGGTCACCAACATGGACCACATGAGTTGCCCGCTGGCTTTTTCTAAAAATAGCCAATCATAGCGCCACTTACCAGTGAGCTGCATCAAATTTTTTTTTGTTGCTATTCTTTTTTAAATCACACTTGCATTGGTGTGAATTTGAAAATGACAAAATTAAAATATAGATGACTAGATCTAGATAAATATCATTAATTATTAATAATAACATATAATCAAAGGTAAATTTAGCAAATTTCTTATTTCAGAAGTGTGTATCAAACTGGTAGCCCTTCACATTAATCGGTACCCAAGAAGTAGCTCTCACTTTCAAAAAGGTTGGTGACCCCTGATGTAAAGTAATTCACTGCTGAAATGTCTATATGGAGAGCAGACCAGAAGAACTTCCAAAATATTAGACCTACCAGGGAAGACCTTTATCAATAGGTGGAACGTGATGAGCAACATGGTGACATCACCAAGAATGTCTCTAGGTTACGTATGTAACCCTACTTCCCAGAGGGAACGAGAGACGCCTCGCGTTGTCCACGCTCCAAGAAGGTAAGAGAAGATAAGCGCCGCAGGGATGCAGGGAGTGTGGCCCAGGGACGCAGCATCTCGCTCCCTCAGGGAACTAGGGTTACATACATAACCTAGAGATGTTCCCCATTCGGGAACTTTGAGCTGCGTCGCAACGCTTTGGAAACCAGTGTCCCATAACGCCACACTGACCACTGAGAGCCTCACAACCAGCACGTAGTACAGAGGAGCTCTAAGGTCGAGGTCATAAAACTTGACGAAGGTTAGCGGGGTGGACCAGCCCACAGCATCGCATATGTCCTGGAGTGGGACTTCAGCGGACCAGGCCACAGAGGCTGCTACAATCCGAGTGGAGTGAGCCTTGACCCCGAGCGGAGTGGGGAGACCAGAGGACTCGTAAGATGATGAGATAGCATCCACAACCCACCTATTAAGAGTCTGCTTATTGGCAGGAAATCCTTTGCTGTTAGGGCCATAGCAGACAAACAGTTGTTCCAACTTCTTCCATGGACTCGTCCTGTGGAGATAACAGTCGGATTTGCTTCTCCTGGTCAGGGGCTAAGAACGGAGGAGGGCAGAATGCCTGCAGCACGACAGGTCATGAGGGAGCCGTAGGCACCTTAGAAATGTATCAAGGTTTTGGGTAGAGGAATGCACTGGCCAAGCCAGGGGCAAACTCCAGGTGAGACGGGGCCACGAACAGAGACTGTAGGTCCCCGACCCTCTTCAGGGAGGAAATTGCCAAGAGGAAAGCGGCCTTTACAGATAGGTACCTAAGGGCTACTTAAGGCCAGGGACTTGAAGGGGGGCCCAGATAGAGCCGCCAACACAACGGCCAAATCCCAGACAGGCACTCTGGGTCGCATCCTGGGCTTCAGCCTCCGGGCACTGCGGAGGAAATATGTCACAAGAGGGTGCCTACCAGGGACTGCCCCACAGGTGGGGTAATATAAGCCGCAATAGCGGACACGTAAACCTTCAGGGTTGAAGGAGCCAGCCCTGTGGCAAACAGGCGGCATACAACCTCCTCATGGAGGAAGCTCTGGAATGGAGGATGGTCTCCACTACCTCAGTAGCGAGACCAGCTGCTAAAAACTCTGCCCCCTCAGGGGCCACAACCATAGCCTCCATAACTCCAGGCGGGGGTGAACCAGGGTTCCCCCTGCCTGAGAGAGGAGATCCCTTCTGGGAGGAATTTCCCAAGGAAGGCCCTCGAGGAGGGACACCAGGTCCACGAACCATGGTCTGCCCGGCCAACGAGGTGCTACCAGGAGGAGACAGGCTCCTTCCCGGCAAACTCTCTCCAGAACTACCAAGAGCAGTGCAATCGGGGGGAAGGCATATAGGCGTAGCTTCGTCCATGCCTGCACCATGGCAGAGAGAGAACCAGAGGAGACAGTGCAAGGGCTCCTGGGTTGCAAACAGGTCCACCTGGGCTCTGTAAAATCTCTGCCATATCTGCTCCACCACATCAGGGTGGAGCCTCCATTCCCCAGACCTCGGCCTTTGCCTCTAAAGGGCGTCTGCTCTTTAATTCAACCGCCCGGGATATAAACTGCTCTCCCCTGGAACCACAGGAGGATCCACTTGTCCATATGGACCAACACATGGTGGCCTCTCATGGCTAGAAGGAAGTGTTTCAGACCCAGAAACACAGCCATCATCTCCAGGCAGTTTATGTGCCATGAGAGGTGTGGCTCGGTCCACCGACCTTGGGTGGAGCGGCCACTCATGACCGCATCCACCCCATGAGGAAAGCTTCAGTCGTTAGCATTACGTGACAACAAGGAGTTCCCAGGACGGGGCCTTGGGACAGGAACGTCAATTCTCTACACACATCTAAGGCTCGGGAGGCTCACCATGAGACCTTGATGGTACGGTGTGGATTGCACTTTCGGGAGAACCCTTTGTCCAGAAGCCACCACTGGAGGGGTCTCATGTGGAGGAGGCCAAGTGGAATCACATTGGACGCTGCTGCCATGAGACCCAGCAGCCTCTGGAACTGCTTCACAGTGAGTGACTGGCCTTCTCTTACTCTCCTGACTGCAGTGAGGATAACTCCGATCCAGGCGGGAGACAGCTGTGCCCACAACATGGTCGAGTCCCACACCATGCCCAGGAAGGTGGTTCTCTGCCATGGAGAAAGCACACTTTCCGGCATTCAGTCTTAACCCCAGCTCCTTCAGGCAGGTGAGAATGACATCTCGATGCCGGACCACCTGAAGCTCTGATCGAGCTAATATCAATTAGTCGTCGATATAGTTAAGAATGCGGATGCCCCGAAGCCGCAGCGGGGTCAGCGCCGCATTCATACGCTTCGCGAAAGTGTGGGGTGAGTCCTTGGACTTGATCTGAGACACGACTTCTTTGAGATTGAGCATCCTGAACCTGAGCCTCATGAGTGAGCAGTTCAAGGAGCGCAGATCTTGGATCGGACGCATCCCGCCATCCTTTTTCGGAACAACGAAGTACGGGCTGCTAGAAGCCTGACTCTCTGACCGAGGGGGAAAGCATCTCGATGGCCCCTTTCCTTAGGAGAACGTGAACTTCCTGTTCCAGGACCAGGGGATTGCTTGGGTTCCACCATTGTGGGACACATCCCGTTGAACCGGGGGAAGAGAACCCAAATTTAATCGAATAGCCCCTCTCTATAGTACACAGGACCCACTGAGACACATCTGGCAGCCTTCCCCACACTGTCAGAAAGTCTCAGAAGGGAACCAAGGCTGGCCTCTGACCCTTTCAGAGCGGCTGGAGCATTACCCTGCAGCCATTAAAGCCTCCTGAGAGGAGGGAGGCCACACTCTGAAGCACATCTTGTGGCAGAGCTAATGGCCTGGCCTCCTTGTGTTGCTGCAGAGGGACTGGCACCATGAAACGAGGTGAACAACGACTTCCTAGATGTAAGCCGCCAGGACTTACGCACCACGGCCCGTTTATTCGAAGCGAGGATGACCCTCAGGTCGCTCAGCTCCTTCTTGGGCCTAGATCGTCGACAGGGGCACCTGGAACCTCCGCGCAGGGACCAGGTGGCAACGCTCTCTTTCTGGGCTTTGCGGTGCCTGGACATACCAGGCTGAGGCTGCCGCCGAGCAGCCCCATGGAAGTGGGCAAGGGAGGTACCGCTGAAACGCTGCCGATTGCTTCTTAGACTCTTGAAACTTGTCGATGTCCACCGCTACAGCATCGCCTAAAACAAGCCAGGAGGAGCCATTGGACCATTCATCAGTACAGCCCGATCCCAGTCAGAGAGATCTGACAGGGTGAGCCACAGATGCTTTTTTGTGGCCACTAGGGCTGCCATTGACTGACCAATGGCAGCGCGACGCAACTCCTTAATATCGTCAACCATAGAGCTAAGTCCCTCGTCCAACTCCCGCAGCAGGTCAGCCTGGGATGGGAAACACCATCCAGAGATGCTACAGAATCGGAAAAAGTTTGCTTCTAGCTGCATGAGGTCCTAGTAAAAGTACTTCTGTCTTATCTGAGTTGAACAAAAGGAAGTTGAACAACAGGGAGTTTTTTCTTGCCACAGTCACCACTGGCATGCTCAGCAGGGACAAACGTACACTTATAAAGAACATCTTATTCATTTTTTCACCACATTAGCTGTGTAAAGATGTTTTGAGACAATGTTCATTGTTAAAAGCGCAATACAAATAAAAATTAATTCAATTGAATTGAAGTTATCAAGCATCCACTGTCTAATGTCCTTTGCACACTCCTCAACATTGTTAAGCTGATCTCTCTCATCTGGCTTTTCTGAAATATACAGCTGTGTATCATCAGCATAGCAATGGAAGCGAATACCATGTTTATGTATAATTTCACCCAGAGGCAGTAGATATAAAGAGAAGAGCAGTGGGCCTAAGACAGATCCTTGTGTAACACCAAACTTTACCTCAGAGAGTGTGGAGAACTCACCATTTACATCAACAAACTGATAGCGATCAGTCAGATAAGACCTGAGTCAGGAGAGAGCCATAATTTACTTTAATTTAATTTGCATTAGCCTGGATAACTCTACATTTAAGTGTACGAAATGGTAACGATCGGACAGGTAGGATTTAAACCAGCTTAATGCCTGTCCCTGAATGCCAATGTAATTCTGTAAGCGATCTAGGAGGAGATCATGGTCTATAGTGTCGAATGCAGCACTAAGATCTAGTAAAACCAACAGCGAGATGAAGCCTTGGTCTGAAGCTAAAAACAGGTCATTAGTGTTTGGATCCAGATTAGGTTTTTTAATGAGGGGCTTAATAACTGCTAACTTGAGGGATTTAGGGACGTGACCTAACGATAGTGAGGAGTTAATAATATTCAGAAGAGGCTCACCAGCTGTATATAACACTTCCTTCAATAGATGAGTTGGAATGGGATCTAACTGACATGTTGTTGATTTAGCTTTGGTAATAACATCATACAGCTCTTCCTGTCCTATACATGTAAAACAGTGGAGTTGTGGAGTTGTAGGCGAGATAATGTCAGGAGATGCTGTCAGAGGTTGGACCGCCACAATTGTTTTTCTAATGTTATCTATTTTTTCAGTGAAGAAATTCATAAAGTCGTCACTACTAAACTGTGATGGAACACATTTTTCAGAGCCCTGATTTGTAGTTAGTTTAGCTACTGTACTGAAAAGGAACCTGGGATTGTTTTTGTTATTTTCTATGAGTTTGCTCAGGTGTTCAGCTCTAGCAGCTTTTAGCGCCTGTCTGTAGCTGAGCATACTGTCTTTATACGCAATTCTAAATACCTCCAATTTAGTTTTCCTCCATTTTCTCTCCAGATTACGTGCTGTTCTCTTCAGGGCATGCGTATGACTATTATACCAAGATGCAGGTGTTTGTTCTCTAACCTTTTTTAACCGGATGGGGGCAACAGTGTCTAATGTGCTAGTGAGGATAAGGTCTATGTTGTTAGCCATTTCATCAAGATTATTAGCAGTTATGGGTATGGTGAGAAATTGAGATAAATCGGGCAGGTTATTTATGAATCTGTCCTTAGTGGTCGGAACAAAAGTCCTACCAGGTCGATAACGTGGTGAAACACGGCTAATCTGCTCTACCGGTAGTGTGTACAGTATGAGATAATGGTCTGTGATGTCATCACTCTGAGGTATAATATCTATATCAGTGACGTCTGCTCCGTGGGATATTATTAAGTCTAGTGTGTGGTTAAAGCGATGAGTTGGTCTGGTGACATTTTGTTTAACCCCAAAAGAGTTTAATAAGTCGACAAATGATAATCCTAGAGCATTGTTTACATCATCTACATGAATATTAAAATCTCCTACAAGCAGCACTTTATAAAAATTGATCAAGAGGTCTGATAGAAAACAAGCAAACTCTTGAAGAAAATCAGCGTAGGGGTCTGTACACGGTGACCAGAGTTTTCTATGTATGTCTGAAAGTACAATTTTAAGAACGAGCACTTCAAATGATTTAAAACTGAATCCTAATCTCTGACTAACATTAAGAGAGGCACTATGAATGGTTCCTACACCACCCCCACGACCAGTCTGACGGGGCTCATGCTTATAAGCATATCCTGACGGTGTAGATTCGTTTAGACCCATATAATCACCTGGTTTAATCCAGGTCTCAGTGAGACAGAGTGCATCGAGATTATTATCTGTGATCATCTCATTTACAATCAGTGCTTTGGGTGCAAGTGATCTAATGTTTAAAAGACCAAACTTTAGAACTTCGTTGTGTTTGTTTATCTGGCATTTTTCAGTTTTAACTGTAATAAGATTGTTTCTGGATCTTGTAGATTTAATTGTTGGTTTTACTACACGAGGAATAGATACGGTTTCTATAAATTGGGCTGTGTGCTCACTTGTAACTATTTGGTCTGTTGTATGCGTGTTCTCATAGTTGAAGATTTCCAGTCAGATGGTGTGAAGTATGCTAGAGATGTTATCTGATAGCACTGCTGCTCCAACTCTGCTGGGGTGCAGGCCATCCGGGCGGAAGAACCTAGGACGCTCCCAGAAACAGTTCCAGTTATTAACAAAGAGAAGTTTGTGCTCTCGACACCATGACTGTAACCATTCATTTAGTGCAAGGAGTCTACTAAACTTCTCAGCCCCTCGCTGGTAAGTGGGAAGAGGTCCTGACTCTATGATCCTCGTTGTGGGCGATGTGCTGCGTACCGTCTCCACCAGGATCCTGAAATCCCTCTTTAAGATCTCCGTTTGCCTCAGCCTGGTGTCGTTCGCTCCGACATGGAGAACAACCGCTCCGAAGTTCTCGTTTAGGATCGCGGGTACCTGTGCAGCGACATCGAGAACATGAGCACCAGGAAAACAGCGAGTGTGCACCTTACCTTTAGCTCCGGTAGCGCGGACATGCCGGATGATGGAATCTCCGAGATTCACAGTGTCGCGTTCCGTCTCGCGGAGAGGGGCGAAGCGGTTCTCGGTCGAGATCTCGAAGGCCGGTGGTGGCGGGGGAGACGTCCTCGACCGGGGCTTGGCTCACGGTTTCCGCTGCTGCAGCATCCAGGGTCCGTGGTGCACTGGTGCTGGAGTAAACGATACCTGGGCAGGCCGCGTTGTAGGTGCGCTGGGCCTGGGCAGAGAAACACGCGGAGTTGAGGTGCTGGGAGCGTTAGGTTCCACCCGGGAATTTACCTGGGACGAGTGCGCGTCCGCCCGGGATGTTTCCAGCACCGCTTTCCGCTCTCGCAGCTGGGCATGCTTTGCATGCAGCTCGCGAATCTGTTTCTCCAAAGCCTCCATCTCCAACTCCACCGTTTGCAACTCGAACGAGTCCTCACCTGTGCTCAAAGGCAGACACACAGCCTTTAAGCATAGTGCTTATAATCGCAAACAGAGTTAAGATACAGAGATATGATAGAGTGAGAGGCAATAAATATAGTCAACACTAGTGATAGTCGAGTTAACTAACTACAGGCACAAGTCAGAAAGACAAAAACAATTTAGGATTATTAAAAGAGGAAAAAAGGATAGATAAATGGTAAAATGTTTGTTTGAAAACGCCGAGAGAAATACAAACACGGAACTCGTGGCAAACAAGTCAAGTCAAACCGCTCTGTTAGTTTTAATAGATCTTAGTGCTGCATTCGACACTATAGATCATGATCTTCTCCTGGTTACAAAATTACATCGCCATTCAGGGACAGGCTTTAAGCTGGTTTAAATCCTACCTGTCTGATTGTTAGGAGAGCTATCCAGGTTAATGCTAGTAAATTATGGCGTGCCACAAGGTTCAGTTCTAGGACCCCTGATTTTCACAATATACATGCTCCCCTTAGGAAATATTATTAGAAGGCATGGAATTAGCTTCCACTGTTATGCTGATGATACCCAGCTATATATCTCATCAAAACCAGGCGATACAGCTCAATTGGATCGGATAACTGTTAAAGCATTAAAAGACTGGATGACATAACTTTCTATTATTAAATTCTGATAAGACAGAGATTTTGCTCATCGGCCCAAAAACCAGTACACAGAAGCTCCAGCATTTCAACCTGCATTTAGACGGATGTTCTGTAACTACTAGTTCAACAGTAAAGACCTGGGAGTTATTTTAGAGCAACTTGTCTTTTAAAAATCATATTAATCATGTAACAAAAAAAGGCATTCTTCCACCTTAGAAATATTGCTAAGCTAAGAAACCTGTTGTCTATATCTGATGCAGAGAAGCTCACCCATGCGTTCATGACCTCCAGACTGGACTATTATAATGCATTTCTAGGTGGTTGTCTTGCATCATTAATAAACAAGCTTCAGTTAGTTCAGAATGCAGCAGTCAGAGTTCTCACAAGGTCGAGAAAATATGATCATATAACCCCAATCTTATCGTCCCTACACTGACTACCTGTTAAGTTTCGAATCGACTATAAACTACTGCTTCTTACTTATAAAACACTAAATGGTTTAGCTCCCAATTATCTATCCAGTCTTCTAACACGCTACAATCCGTCACGCTCCCTGAGATCTCAAAAGTCCGGACTTCTATTAGTTCCTAGAATTGCAAAGTCCACTAAAGGAGGTAGATTATTTTCACATTTAGCTCCTAAACTCTGGAATAGTCTTCCTGACAGTGTTTGGGGCTCAGACACACTCTCCCAGTTTAAGTGCATATTAAAAACTTATCTTTTTAGCAAGTTCTACACATAATACACGTCACATCATAACCTTGTGCTCCAGAACATCTGATCACATCACATTATCAACTTGTGCTGTTAATATCATGAACAGCAGCTACGCTAATTCCTCTCCACTGCTTCTCTTTCTCATCTAGACCATGAGAGACGTACCAGAGAGACCCACTTCATGTGGAGTTTGGACACTGGCCCTCCTTGAGCCCCCATGCCGTGTTTAAAGGCTCTGGCATGGAGAAGCTGGTGTTGCATCTATGATGATAGCAAATGTTGAGCTATTTTAGGAGTTGCTCAGTAGCTCTTAGTTTTATAACCACAAATGACTGTAAAAGACTGTAGAATGATCATCACTCATAATCACACACTCCAGTACTCATGTTGGTTCTCACTCTCCAGTGTTCTGTATTGTTTAAAGACTATAATCACACTCTTGATGTCACCCAAATGAGGATGGGTTTCCCCTTTTGAGTCTGGTTCCTCTCAAGGTTTCTTCCTCATAACGTCTAAGGGAGTTTTTCCTTACCACAGTTGCCACGGCTGCTCATCAGGGATAAATGCACACCATTCACCTTCACTCTTAAAAATTTGTAAAGCTGCTTTGAGACAATATCTGTTGTGAAAAGCGCTATAGAAATAAACTTGACTCAACAGATATTGTCTCAAAGCAGCTTTGAGACAATATCTGTTGTGAAAAGCGCTATAGAAATAAACTTGACTTGACTTGACTTGACTCCTCCCCTATCTCAACAGCTCAACATCTCCCCCATTGATTAGTTTCAGCTTCAAAAAGTTTTTTTTTTCTTTGCTTCAGCTTCCGTCACTGGATTAGTAAAGCGTTCTCACAGCAGTCCACAAATCTGGATGAATTTATGAGCTCAAGTTCATGTACAGTATAAATAATCACCCTAAATACATTTGTTGCACAATTAAATAAGTCATTGTCCAAAATGTATCAAACTTTTAGAACCAAGAACGTCTCTAGGATTACAAATGTAACCCTAGTTCCCTGAGGGAACGAGACACTGTGTCAAAATGCAATGTGTGTAATCAGTCAAAAATTAGATGCTGGCCATTACCGGCGGGGTGACGTCATGACCAGGAAGTATAAAACGCACATGGATTGAGGCGAGAGCCAGCTTCTGTAAGGGAGAAGGAAGCGCTGCATGGATGCCGGCAGTGTGGCTTAGAGACACAGCATCTCGTTCCCTCAGGGAACTAGGGTTACATACGTAACCTAGAGACATTCCCTTTCAGGAACTCGAGCTGTGTCGAAACGCTTTGGGAAGTGTCCAATCATTCCAGACTGACCAGTCCCTGACTAGTGTGTGTGACTAGGTCAAAGGACAGAGGGGCCAGGAGTGGCACTGCGGTCCAGGTTGTAAAACCAGATGAAGATCAGTGGGGTGGACCAGCCCACAGCGTTGCAAATGTCTTGAAGGGGTACTCCAGAGCCTCAGCCATGCCTGAGCCATGGCGTCCAGCCCCAGTGGGGCTGGGGGAGTAAAGAAGAACCAAAGGGACAGTGTGACGTCTCATGAGACGCGAATAGATCCCCCTGGACGAATCTCTCCCAAATCTGCTCCACCACGATTGGGTGGAGCCGCCATTCCCCGGGACTCAATCACTGCATCAACAGGGTGTCTGCTCCTGTGTTTAACTGACCCGGAAAGTAAGCTGCACTCACTGGGCCCACATAAGGATCTGGTGCGTCAGCCTTTAGAGGCGGTACGAGCGCAGACATCCTTGATAGTTGATGTAAGAAACCACCGAGGTGTTGTCTCTACACATCAGTACCTGATGATCTCTGAGGTCAGCCAGCATCTCTAGGCATCCCCTAGGGCAGGGGAAAGCTGCAAATGCAAAGTAGTCAAATCCCATATGACGCCGAGATAGGTGGTTCTCTGTAATAGGGAAAGCACACTTTTCCCTGCGTTCGATCTCGATGCCAGACCGCTAACTGCTCTGATCGAGCTAATATCACCCAATGGCCGATATAGTTGAGGATGCGGATGTTCTGAAGTCTCAGGGGGACCAGAGCCGCATCGACACATTTTTTGTGGAGGTGCGGGGTGGGAGGGTGAGGCCAAACGGAAGAACCCGATAATGGTAAGCTACGCATTAGCATTAGATCTACCGTGACAAACCATTTCTCGGGTCTGATTTGAGACACATCCTCATGAGTGAGCGGTTCAGCTGACGTAGATCCAAAATAGGATGCAACCCACTGTCCTTTCTGGGAACTATGAATTACCGGCTGTAGAACCTGGACTATTGTTCTGATAGAGGAACCACCTCGATGGCCTCCTTCCACAGGAGAGTGTTTACTTCTCAATCCATGACCATAGCCTGCTCGGTTCAAGTCAAGAAGTCAAGTCAAGAAGCTTTTATTGTCATTTCAATTATATATAGCTGATGCAGGACACAGTGAAATAAAACAATGTTCCTCCAGAACCATGATGCTACATAAAACAACATAAAACAACAATCACAGAAACAGAAAAACACAGGGCCAAGGACTAGTAAGTGTCCTCGCCACATAAAGTGCATGTGTGCAACCTGGTGCAAACAGTGCAAAGACAACACAAGACCACCACAAGACCAGGTGGAGACTGAGGAGGATGCTCGCTGGAGCATCCCTGAAGCACATTTAGTGGTAGGGTTAAATCAAATCAAATCAAATTTTATTTGTCACATACATACAGGGTACGACATGCAGTGAAATGCTTTTTTACGACTTTCCGGCATGAGGGAATAGGATGTGGAGAAAAATAAAACAAAGAAACAGAAGGCAGATAAATAAAGTATAAAAACTATATAAAATATAAGAATATATATAAAGATATATATGAGAGAAAAGATATATATACAACATATGCTTATCGCAGTAAGCATATTAATGGACCAGGTCCCTGAGGGGGCTGGGGCAGGGCGGGCACCGGATACTCCGGTGCAATGCGCCCCTTCGTGGTTTGATCCCCAGAACGTCCTATGCCACGACTTTTTTGCTGTAGGCCTCTAAATGAAGGTGTCAGTCCTCAGATCTGTCACTTCACAGGGCTTCGGCTCATGATCCCTGATGGGGGAGTGCGAGACGTGACGCTCCGTTTCTGTACCTCCTGATGGGAGGTGGTGGGTTGGGGTTGGGACTGCGCCCGCCGAGCAGCCCCATGAGAGAGGCGTGGAGGTACTGCTGGAATGCCGCCGCCTGTTTCTTACTCCTGAAGGAGTGAGTGGGGTGTCCAGCAGCATGGCCCTATCCCTGTCAGACATTTCCGAGAGAGTAAGCCAGAGGTGCCTCTTTGTCAAGACGAGGGCGGCCATGGCCCGGCCAATGGCCCTAGCAGTCTCTTTAGTGGCTCTGAGGGCCAGGTTCGCCATCCGGCAGAGCTTGTGAACTGGTCACCCGGGGCACTTCCCACATCCAACTCATGCAGCAGGTCAGCCTGATACGCCTGCAGGACCACCATGGTGTGCAGTTATGCAGTGGTTTGACCTGCTGAGGCATAAGCCGAAGTATTACGCAGGGTTTTTCTTTTCATAATGTCGGGGTCTTGACGAACGAGGCGATCCCGGGAGAGAGATAGCTCGCAAGTGTCTCTTCAACCCGCGGCATCGATCCACACCCGTGTACTTTCCACCCCATGACATGTGAATACAGCGTCGAAAAGGGGCTGAAGAAGCTTCACCAATGACCATGACACCTCAGTGTGCGGGTCTGGAAAGAATGGGAGACCCCGACATGGAGGTTGCGCCCTGGTGTCAGAGAGCGCTGGTCCAGCTCACTGGACTGAGGGACTTTCTGCTCATGAGCCGGCCAAGTTATGTAGCTTGGCCACAGTGCAGGTCACAACCAACGAAAAGGATTACTATCTTATTATTATTGTTATTATTATTAATATTATTATTATTTTATTTTATTTATTTATATTATTTATTTTTTCCCACGAGGAGTGAGAGCACCCTTTTCAAGGAGTGCTCTCCGGGAGTGGAGCGATCGCATAGAAATGCGAGCAGAATAAGCGCGGCGCAATATGCGCAGATCATGCACAGAATGTGCAGAGAATCTGCGCTTAATGTGCGCAGAATGTGCGCAGTCAGCTCCTCCGAAAACCGACCTAGCTTCGCTCCCAACTCCATAGCTCCTTGAGCTTAGCTTGCAAGCTCGCGTCCCCCCTGCTCCTTAGAGGAAGAGAAGTGAAGCTAATGCTTTAGTCACAGGGGGAAGAAAACGACGAAAGGCGTGCTTCTAAACCTGTAAGCAAGTGTTGGACCAAGCAGGTGAGGTTGGAGAAAGGGACAAGCCTGTCTCGAAACTCTCTGCGAGGTCCATTTGCGAGCCCCAGGAACTGCCGCAAGGAACTCTCAGCGAGCGTGGGGCCAGAACCGAGAGGAACGCAAACTCTCTCCTCAGAGAGTGCCGCTCAGAAGTGGAGCGATGACATGCAGCCGGCTCTCTCGAGAACCGACTTAGCATGCTTCACTCCCAGGAATTTTTTTTTTCTTTTTTTTCTGAGGAACAATTAACAGGCAATTTAACACATACACATAGAGCGCTTCGTGAACAAACAAAAGCTGGCGCTTGCCTATTTTGTCATTTATCATTTTAATTTGGATTCATTTCTCCTAAATGACGTGACATCACCCAACCCCCACTACCTCAATCTGAGAGTATGAGTTAGGGAACTTCTCTGGGTGGTGGGTGCGCACTCCGAGTCCCAATCAGGTACATTGACCTTGACATAAAAAAATTATTGTTATTTATTTATTTATTTATTTATTTATTTATTTTTGTGTGGACGCCACGTGCCACCTCAAGGCAAGATGCTACTCTGGGCATGTCTCCTAAATCTGCCACTGCCAAGTGTCAATCAAAAACAAGTTTAAAACAGAGCGCGTGCTTTACCGTGATCAGTGGCTTGCTGTGTGCTTAACTAGTTATTTCTATATAGTAAATATAGTTTATTCACTCATAAATACAAAGAAACAGTTGATTTTGCGAAATGTAGTGTAGTAATAAGTAAGATATTTGACTGTGAAATGTAGTGAAGTTACAGTAAAAGTCTCCTCAAACGGAACTACTTGAGTAAAGTACAAATACATGAAAAAACTACAGTAACAAATTACATTTACTTCATTACTGTGCACTACTGGTATGTGACATAAAATAACACAGAGAAGCCTGGTGGTGGAAGCATCCTGCAGTGGTTCTGCTTCTTTTTAGCTGGAACTGGGGCTCTATTTAAGATAATCATGGACATCTTCAAATCTGAATCTATTCTGGCAGTTAAAGTAAAAATTTCACATTCCAGCTTAAAAATGATGAAGAAAATCAACATTAAAAAAAACATTGAATAGAGCACAGCAGATTCCCTCGTGGATGCATGGGTATGAAGCACTGCATAAAATGATGTGTGAGAGGATCAGATTATCACTCACCTTCTAACACTGCTGTAATACAGGCAACAAGTTCTTCAACAAAACATAGTGCACATACTAATGGAACCATGTTATTTTTCTTCTTTCTCTTATTATTATTATTATTATTATTATTAAAGAACAGCTTTAGTGTAAATTGATTCAATGTCATTTTTCTTGTCATGTTTGTGTTCCCCTTAGAGCTTCCTGGTCCTCCAACTAACTTGGCTATCTCTAATATCGGCCCTCGATCAGTTACGCTGCAGTTTAAACCAGGTTATGATGGAAAGACCTCAATCTCCTGCTGGCAGGTGGAAGCACAGGTGAGCTGTGGAGGAATCTGTGATGATGTTCTTTTCAGTTATAATATTCTGGATTAAACCTAAATTATTCCTTTACTGTAACTTTTATGGGTGTTACTTTTGGTTCTTTGGTGTGTGCTCAGATCAGTGTAATTGGAGAAAATGAGGACTGGGTGAAGGTTCATCACCTGACTAATGAACCTCATGCTCGATCAATGGAAGTACTTGCTCTCAATCCCTACACATTCTACAGGTAATACACCTACAACTCATACAGCTTCTAACATGTTTCACAATTTTATTACAACACACCTTCTAAAGGCAGACACCTTTACTACACACTTTACTACACACTTTACTACACACATCAACCCCTCCGCCACCACCCCAACCCTATACACCTTTACTGCATCAATCACCTATTCTACACCTAATTCAACTTTACACCACCCTCATCCACATTCTACAGGTACCTCACCTTTACACCACCCTCATCCACATTCTACAGGTACCTCACCTTTACACCACCCTCATCCACATTCTACAGGTACCTCACCTTTACACCACCCTCATCCACATTCTACAGGTACCTCACCATTTGTACATGTTTATTAACACTAGATACTCCTGATACAAATTAAGTAATTATAGCACTACCTCCCCCATTATGCTTTTCTATAATTACCCCAGCTTGCTTCTTCTATTATTTGATGCTTTATGTGCATGTTATCTGCAGATTCCGTATGCGTCAGGTGAACATTGTGGGCACCAGCCCACCCAGCCAACCTTCTAGAAAGATCCAGACCCTGCAGGCTCCACCTGACATGGCTCCACTCAACATCACACTGCGTACAGCCAGTGAAACCAGCCTGTGGCTCCGATGGGTGGTATGTTTTAAATACACGCATACACTAACTGAGATCTCATTATCACATGCCACATCTAAGTTTATTTTGTTGTTTATTTTATGTTCCAGCCCCTGCCAGAGTGGGAGTACAATGGAAATCCAGAGTCTGTGGGTTATAAAGTGCAGTATAGTCGAATTGGGCCTCATGCTAAAGTCCTAAGCCACATTATTCTTGACCGCTTGGAGAGGGAGTTTACTATTGAGGATCTAGAAGAATGGACTGAATATGAGGTTAAAGTTCGAGTGATTAATGGTATTGGAGCAGGACCATGGAGTCAACCTGTACGAGGACGGACCAGAGAATCTGGTATATAATTTTTTTTTTTTCTCAGTTTAGTTTAATTTGTAGAATTTTAACAGTGGATATTTTACCAAAGCTGCTTTACAGAGATAAAGGAGGTTATAAAGTTGGAATGTAGAATTTTGGTGTCCATAAGGTGCTCTCTATTAAGTGATCCAATGGTCACTGTGGTGAAAAAAAAAACTCCCTGAGACTTCATGAGGAAGAAACCTTGAAAGGAACCAGACTCTAATGGGAACCTCATCATCATCCTCAACACTGAATGTCTATCATTACAGTTCCGTCAGTGTTGAGGTTATAAACTGTTCAGTGATGATGTTTACATGCAGAACTGTTCATACAAACTGTGGTCCTGAGCACATTGTAGCAGATTGTTGATATTAATTACAGTCCAAACCAAAACAGTGGTGTTTAATATTCAGTTCCAAAAATAATGTAAATGAAAGACGGGGTTCAACTGTTTAACAAAGCAAAGGGTTGCATATTTTACTTAAGGGACAGTATTTGTTAAATGTATAGTGGTGCATTTAGAGTGTGTTTGACCTGTAAACGTAAAGAGGGTGTAAATAGTAATAGGTATTTTGCACTTGTTAACATTTTTTGCATGTAATTGTATATTTTATTAAACCATTTAGTATATATACTATACTAAATATACTAATATACTAAATTATATATATATATATATATATATATATATATATATATATATATATAT
>JAAIIK010000266.1:160988-188296 GCA_014706435.1 Silurus glanis
GTGTGTGTGTGTGTGTGTGTGTGTGTGTGTGTGTGTCACTTAGCCATAGTGCACATTCTTATTTATTCCCCTTCTGTCTGTCTCTCGCTGTCTCTCTTTCACACACCAGAGGTGGGAAGTAACGGAGTACAAATACTTGGTTACTGTACTTAAGTAGATTTTTCTGGTATCAGTACTTTACTCCACTATTTATTTTTCAGACAACTTTTTACTTTTACTCATTACATTTTTACACAAATATCTGTACTTTTTACTTCTTATATTTTCAAAACAGGCTTGTTACTTTAGTTTTAATCCATTGATTTGGTAAAATGTATATTTTTTATTTTCACTGCGCGCTGATTTCAGCCGAACAACCGATTTCCTGTTACTGCGCGTCTTTTTCAATCCGCTGGTGTATAAAGTCCTGACTCTCACTCTTTACGAAGATAAGAATCAGCAGGCAGAAGGCAGTAAGAAGTTTGGGGTTAACGTGGATGAGACAGAGGGAGTCAGTGATGAGAACATGACTGAGAACAGACACATTCATGATCATCATCTTTTCTCTGCTTGTGTTCTGTATGTGGATCTTCAGCCTGGACACATTCATTAGGTAACAACATTTTTAATTTGTTTTGTATTTATATATATATATATATTTGGCTGTCAAAATTAAAATTATTGTAAACGGCACTAGATGTTATTAACGCGCCATCAATTCAGCGCGCATTTCTGTTTTTACCATTTTTATAAAAAGTATAAATACATAAATAAATAACTAAATATAAAAGAGGCGAAATTAAAACCTCCAGCAAAACATACACTTATTCACGACGTCCCTTCTTTACTTAGATATAAAATACATAAACTCCACCGAAAAATTATTTTAATCAGTAAACTTTTGTTTTATTTTTGCACAAACCTCTGGGTGGCGTTTTGTGGGTTTTTCCTTCATAATGGCGACACGAACTTAAATTACTGTCCTTACTGATCGTACAGATAAAAACAATACATCATTCAAATCTGTAAAATGTCTATGATTATTTATATACAGTGGGTACGGAAAGTATTCAGACCCCCTTAAATTTTTTACTCTTTGTTATATTGCAGCCTTTTGCTAAAATCATTTAAGTTCATTCTTCTTCCTCATGAATGTACACACAGCACCCCATATTGACAGAAAAACACAGAATTATTGACATTGTTGCAGATTTATTAAAAAAGAAAAACTGAAATATCACATGGTCCTAAGTATTCAGACCCTTTGCTGTGACACTCATATATTTAACTCAGGTGCTTTCCATTTCTTCTGATCATCCTTGAGATGGTTCTACACCTTCATTTGAGTCCAGCTGTGTTTGATTATACTGATTGGACTTGATTGGGAAAGCCACACACCGGTCTATATAAGACCTTCCAGATCACAATGCATGTCAGAGCAAATGAGAATCATGAGGTCAAAGGAACTGCCTGAAGAGCTCAGAGACAGAATTGTGGCAAGGCACAGATCTGGCCAAGGTTACAAAAAGATTTCTGCTGCACTTAAGGTTCCTAAGAGCACAGTGGCCTCCATAATCCTCAAATGGAAGACGTTTGGGACGACCAGAACCCTTCCTAGAGCTGGCCGTCCGGCCAAACTGAGCTATCGGGGGAGAAGAGCCTTGGTGAGAGAGGTAAAGAAGAACCCAAAGATCACTGTGGCTGAGCTCCAGAGATGCAGTCAGGAGATGGGAGAAAGTTGTAGAAAGTCAACCATCACTGCAGCCCTCCGCCAGTCGGGGCTTTATGGCAGAGTGGCCCGACGGAAGCCTCTCCTCAGTGTAAGACACATGAAAGCCCGCATGGAGTTTGCTAAAAAACACCTGAAGGACTCCAAGATGGTGAGAAATAAGATTCTCTGGTCTGATGAGACCAAAATAGAACTTTTTGGCCTTAATTCTAAGCGGTATGTGTGGAGAAAACCAGGCACTGCTCATCACCTGTCCAATACAGTCCCAACAGTGAAGCATGGTGGTGGCAGCATCATGCTGTGGGGGTGTTTTTCAGCTGCAGGGACAGGACGACTGGTTGCAATCGAGGGAAAGATGAATGCGGCCAAGTACAGGGATATCCTGGACAAAAACCTTCTCCAGAGTGCTCTGGACCTCAGACTGGGCCGAAGGTTTACCTTCCAACAAGACAATGACCCTAAGCACACAGCTAAAATAACGAAGGAGTGGCTTCACAACAACTCTGTGACTGTTCTTGAATGGCCCAGCCAGAGCCCTGACTTAAACCCAATTGAGCATCTCTGGAGAGACCTAAAAATGGCTGTCCACCAGCGTTTACCATCCAACCTGACAGAACTGGAGAGGATCTGCAAGGAGGAATGGCAGAGGATCCCCAAATCCAGGTGTGAAAAACTTGTTGCATCTTTCCCAAAAAGACTCATGGCTGTATTAGATCAAAAGGGGGCTTCTACTAAATACTGAGCAAAGGGTCTGAATACTTAGGACCATGTGATATTTCAGTTTTTCTTTTTTAATAAATCTGCAACAATGTCAATAATTGTGTTTTTCTGTCAGTATGGGGTGCTGTGTGTACATTCATGAGGAAGAAGAATGAACCTAAATGATTTTAGCAAATGGCTGCAATATAACAAAGAGTGAAAAATTTAAGGGGGTCTGAATACTTTCCGTACCCACTGTATATATATATGTAACCAGGTTAAAAAGACAACGTGTCATTCATGTTATTTAGGCTTTGTGTTAAGTGTGTGACCCACAGTGTGTACTTAATGCACTTTTCCATGCACTGCTAAAAGGTTTCGCTGGCCCTTTAAGAAACGGAACTATAATGCAAAAGGGTTGTTTCCTTCCGGTAAACAGAGCGCAACATCTAGTTGGTGCACGTGTATTTAGCCATAAAGCACAAAGAATGACCGATTTCTTTTGGGATATCTCGTTTGGTGTGGAAAAGAAGCGTAAGTGATTAAATATAATCAGTATAAGACTTTCTTAAATAGTTTTGTGTCTAATTTTATGTGGACCAGAGATATTGAGATGTGGTTACTCTGTTTAATCAAGAGGGGAGAAAGTGCTTCGTTAGCCTCGTGCGTTTTTGGGTGAGCGGGAAGCATCAGAGTAAGTTTTGTAACTTTTTATAATTCCACAAAATGGGTTAATTTGCCATGTACATGCATGTTTATTGAAATAAGTTCTGTATTTTGTTTCTTTAACATGTGTAGAGAAAGAACGAGTCTGTAATATCCGGTGGTAGCGTATGCATGTTCCAGAGTGGTGGTAAAAAGTAAGTTTGGGACATTGTAATTGATTCCATTCTCTCTATAAACTCATTGAGTTGTAAGTTATTTACTGTGATGTAATAATCCAGGTTTAAGTGTAAGAGCACGTGTTATGCTGTGTAATGATATTTGCACTGTGTTAGCTGTATTATGCATTAATCACACACAACAATGTAACGTTATAAAGGATCGTATTTTCATGTACTCTTCATGTTACTTAAGCAGCCTTATTCAGTCTTCTGTGCAGATGTTATATTCACGTGTCTGTTTGTTTCCTAACATCAGGGGCTGCTACCGTTGTCTATGTTCATGGGTTGTTTATATTATGTCTATATTAGTTGGGTGAACAAAGAGTTTTGTTCCTTACCGTTGTGACTTGGAACAATTATATGAGCACTGTGATAAGAGAAGTGGACTTTTTGTTTGTTAACCAGGTATTCACTAGTCCTACCCTTCCAACTCCATCTTCCCCAAAGTTTGCATCATTAAGCTGCACTGCTTAACGTGCAGTCTGAAAATAAAAGATCCTCGTTAAAATATATTATCTGTGTCCGGTGTCATTACTTATTCATCTCCCGGGCTACATATATATACACAGTGGATCCTCGGCTTACGAATTTAATTCGTTCCGGTACTTTATCCGTAACCTGAAAAGTTCGTATCCCGATACGAATTTCCCCATAAGAATGAACAGAAACTTCGGTAATTCGTTCTGGACAACCAAAAATATTACTTTAAAAATAAAAATAAAGCCAATATTCACTAATTGTTACGCGGCGAATATGGAGGCGGAAGCAGAAATAGAAGCCAGCGTATTTATTCTGTCTCAGGCAGAGCCAACACAAAAACACCCGCAGAGAAACGGGATAAACTGGCAAAAGGCAGTCCGTATATAATATCCACGGTGCGTGATGGCGGCGCGGAGGCAGCGACGGAGAAGCGTCGGTAGTCCGAGGTGCACTGGGGAAGACACACGCTACCGTGGAGAGAGCGAGGAGTCCGGGATGAGACGGTGCGTAGCGGGAGAAGCATGCGGGGATTCCTGACACTAATATTTACTTTTAAAATGTTATATTGAAATCATAACATATAAAAGAGGAAAACATTATCTTTACTGGGTACTTTACCTTTGAGAAGACTCGCTGCTGGCATGATGGAGACGACGTTCATAAAAGGGGGAGGAGGGAGAGTTATTGTTTGGAAGGAGAATATTATTATTTATATATTATATTATAGAATATTAATGAATATTAACGAAATAAAGACAGTGTTAACACGAACGCTGAGACAATGGTCTCGCTAGGTACACAGGACGCTAACTGATGCGACGAGCTGCGTGGGAGAGCGTGGGTGGCGATACGAAAAGAACCAACTTGCCTGCGATTTTTTTTGGTGCGCGACGTTCGTATCCCGAAATTTTGTTCGTAACCAGGGGCAAAAATTTTTATGAACTGCGATTCGTAACCTGAATTATACGTATGCCGGGGCGTTCGTAACCCGAGGTTCCACTGTATATATATAAATAAAAGCTTCTTGACTTGAAGAGGTGCACTTTCTCCGGTATCACCTCATTAACTGTCCGTGTGGAAACATAGCAAAGGCTCTTAATGATGTCCACACATCTCTGCACTGTTATAGCCTTTATATTTAATCACTGTACATATGCTTACATATATATCACATGCTGTACATATGCTACATATTTATCTGCACTATTTGCACGATTGCTACTTTTTGCACTTCTGGTAGATGCCAAACTGCATTTCGTTGCTGTGTACCTGTACTATGCAATGACAATGTTCTACCTACCTATCTATCTATCTATCTTATCTATCTATCTATCTGTCTGTCTGTCTGTCTGTCTGTCAAATATTAATATGATGTGAGGTCCAGTTAACAGCTAAAACAGGTAGAAGTAATAACTACTTTTTACTTAAGTACATGTCAGAGCCAAGACTTCTTTACTTTCACTTAAGTAAAAAGGTATAATCAGTACTTCAACTTTTACCTGAGTATTTTAAAATATGAGTATCTGTACTTCTACTTAAGTAATGGGTGTGTGTACTTTTGCCACCTCTGTCACACACACACACACACACACACACACACACGCACAGTCTCGAGGCCTGAATAGAGTGTGTGTAGTGACTCAGACATTGTGTGTTCTATTCATTCTGTGTTTCCCTATTGTCATAGCATCAATGTTTCTTTCTTGCACGCACACACTCACTCACTCACTCACACACACACACACACACACACACACACACACACACACACACACACACACACACACACACACACACACACCCCTTATGTAGGCTCTGTCCATGATAATGCTTGTCACATGATTTAATCAGGAGCATATATTGAGAGAGCCTCTGATTGGTCAGTATCTAAAAGTGGGCTGGGTTCACTAACCTTTAACTTTTGACCTTTACCCCCCAAAACTTATTCTCTAACCCTCAACAGTCGTTTATTCTCTGTCTGTATGAGTCCATTATTTGTTTATTCCTCTTTTCCATTTCATCCATTTTCTTTCTCTTATTATCGTATTTTCCGGACTATAAGCCGCTACTTTTTTCCCCACGTTTTAAACCCCGCGGCTTAAACAATGAAGCGGCTAATTTATGGATTTTTCCTGGGTTTTTCCCGGTTTCACAAGCAAAAAACTGAGCCCCATAACATTAGACCAATGCAATTGCCGAACTGGTTCAGGTTAACCAATGGGGTTAACCCACATAGCCCCTCAACCCCCTCTGGAACAGATAAAAGCTTCTCCATGCTGCTTATATTCAAATGATGTCTCTCTCTCTCCTTTCTGTCCTCAGGTCCTTTGTTGGAGCTGGACCTCTGGGCATCTGTGGTTTAGATTTTTTTTCTGTGTGAAAATCTTCTCACTCATAGAAACATAGACAGTGATGTTTCATGATCTCACTTCCTGAAGGTTCCATTCATGAAAGTATAATAGAGAGTTGAATAGAGCTGTACAGAATATCTCACCTCCTACAGGAACTCCCCCCTCAATGTAAAGGAAGTAGTTTATGTTGTTGCTATGCCAATCCTGAAGCAGCTGACCTCATCTGGGACAAAGCGCCGCTCTCACTCTGACCTGACAGTGGAGATGATTAGCGCACCGCTTGCTGATTTCCGCCATACAATGCACATTGGTCGTGGAGGTGAAGCCTTCGGAGACACGTCCTTTCTCAGAGCACCACAAGAATTAAGCAATCATGTGCATAAAAACATCCTTCTGCATCCCAGCATCAGAGGCAACAAATGCTCACAGTCTGAGCGAAACTCCAAGGCTAAGAGCTACATGCTAACTGCTAACAGTGCGTTCTCTCTTCCTTATGAGATTGAAGATCAGGACTTGAAGCTCCATCTTCCACAGAGCACCTCCTTAAACTTTCTGGAAAGGAACGTAAGAATGTCAGGGATTGGTGGCCAGAGCTTAGAGTTGAAGGAACAGCATTTCGGGGAGCTGAGCGAACTCCCCATGTTCACACCATCCTCTGGTAAAGGAATGAAATGTTCAGAGTCCATTCTATCCTTCCACATTGACCTCGGGCCCTCCATGCTCGGAGATGTCCTCAGTGTCATGGAGCAAACTGAGCAGAAGCAGAAAGACCTCACAGAAAATCAGAGGCAGGAACAGAAGGTGCCATGTGTGTCTACTTTTAGCTCTGTATTAAATGGGGAGAAACCACAAAGAGCACATGAGATTGAGACATGTAGCAGCATACACAGCATTAACATCAATGACAACGACTTCCTGTTCATGGATGAGGATGAGATCAGAGTATGAAGACTATTTCATCCACACATACGAGGTGATATCAAAAGGTTTGGAAACTCGCTCTGTTTACAAAAAAAGTACTTTTTATCTAAGTTTTCACTCTATCATCTTCAAATTAGTTATCTTGTACAGTAATACAGCGCCCCCAGTGTCCTGGAAGTCTTCTTTACAAAGCGTGTCAAGCACCTTTAGTGATTTGCGCCTGATCTCAAAACGGCCTTTAAACTGGCTCTTCATCTTCTGGAAGAGGGCGAAGTCCACAGGAGTCAAATGTGTGTGAAAGTAAGACAGCGAGAAACTCCCGTGTGAGGAGCTTAGTGACGGTGCACACCTGGTCAGAAAAGCAGCTGTGGTGAGGTACGTGGTCAGAATAGCACCAGTTGCACAGCTCCTGATGTACACAAGCCCATGTCTTTTGGCACACTGACTTAAGGTTCTCCCTGTGACTTGTGCTGCCATCTGTTGGCATGTTACAAAACTAGTTTAGAAACTTTTTGATACCACCTCATACATCAAAGAGCATCCTGACGGAACTGCACCATCAGTCAAGCTAGACTTTTTAACTGAAGTGTGATGTTTGGGACCATTTAAATTATCTGGTGGCTGCAGCAGAATCATTAATAAACGGAAGCAGCGCGAGTGGCAACATGTTGCTGCTTCTGATAAACGAGTCAGTGGGACAGACGGGGCAGCTACAGAACTAAAGAAAAAGTGATCCAGTCTGAAAGGTATACCGAAAGTTTCTACTCCTTTCTATTAGCATAAACTATTTTGTTTTCATACAGAGTCCTTATAGCAATTTGAGTGCAGTCGGTTGCGCAGATTACATTTGCAAAACCAGACACTGCTGCAAATTGCATTTTAATTTCATCCGGTTCTTGCACAGTGTATGGAAACCTGATGTATTGACTACCCATATTAATAATACCATCCAAATTGGCAGGCATTCTGGCACGGCTGTGATACACCAGACCTATTGGATAAGATTTAATAGAGTTACATTATTTTCAAAGATGGTCTTAGTTAGAAAGTTGAAGATTATCTATAATATTTATATAAATCATTTCTCAACTCCCACTGGAAACAGCTGGGTGCCATTAACCCCAGAGTGGTGAGGACCTGTATTTGAACAGGGATGGCATAATTCCGGCATGTTGCCCTCTCTAGTACTGGACCCAATTCAGCACATAGATCCAGGAGCTCAGCTGTAGGTCATCATCATGGGCCAAGAAATCATCATGGTCCCTGGAGGCTCTTCTCACCTTATTCTTCCTTTGGTGTAATCCTCCAGCAGTCCCACCATGCAGCATTTATATTACAGCAAATATAGTGATCATTAACACCTTGCCAAAATCACAGCATGAATTAGTGGTATCCTCAATCTGAGATCAAATTTGAAGACGAAAATGTAGATGTCAGTTTTGTTATGTACACCATTATAGTTAGGACACAGAGTAATGGTTGTGTGAGAGGTTAATGGCTGTATTTCCAGACTTTGATATTTGATGATTGTGCCAGCGGTGAGAGAGTGGAGGGTGGAGCCGGACGGAACGAGTGGTAAGAAACATCTGCAGCTGATGAGACTAATCAGTACGCTCTGTTTCAGCCTGGCGACGCCATTAAAGACAGTGTGCTTTAGCTCTATCGTGGATCTACTCTCTTCTGGTAAGGTAGGATTCTAACTTTGTATATCTACTTAACTCAGTTGATTCTAGAGTGTTGGTCAGTGCTTATTAGTTCTATCAGGTGATTAATCTAGGGTAGTTTCAGTCTCACTTGAGCTGTGAATTGTGGGCAGGGCTTACTCACTTATATTGAAGGTGTAACCAGCTCAATCTTCAGTGTGCTTTAGCTCTATCGTGAATTTATATTGAAGGCGCGCTTGTCTGTAGCAATTGTAGCTAACCCACCTAAGGCCAGTAACGCTTAATGTTTATTTAACATTTTATATATTCTTTTTAAAATTCATACATTGATCTCAAACTGGGAGATCAGTCATGTGTCTTAAACCCATCTCTGTAGTCTCCTCTTACAGACACAGACGTTCCTGACCACAGAACAGAGGTCCCATTGCAAGTAACCTCATCTATCCTCCTCTGTTGTCTAAATCTCAAACAGTGGTGGTAGGTGGGCTCTGGAATTGGCAGTCTGCTGTAAGGAAAGCTGACTTTATCACAGCCTTGGCTTCCCACTTCGCCTTCGACTTTCTGGCCATTACTGAGACCTGGATATCCCCACAGAACACTGCTACACCAGCTGCTTTGTCTTCTGCCTATGCTTTCTCTCACTCACCAAGAGGTGTGGGTTTATTGTTGCCACAGAGATGGTGTCTCTTCATGACTTTCTGCTCTCCCCTTCAGCCACTGCTCGTAACCTTGGGGTAACTATGGACAATCAACTGTCCTTCTCACATGTCGCTAATGTGGCTCGTTCCTTTCGATTTCTGCTCTACAACATCCGAAGGATTTGACCATTTCTGTCCACACAGGCTGCCCAGGTACTTGTTTAGTCTCTTGTCATTTCAAGACTGTACTACTGCAAAACTGCTGGCAGGTCTTCCTCTGAACAATATTCATCCACTGCAAATGATCCAAAACACAGCTGCATGACTTGTGTTCAATCTGCCCAAGTTCTCACACACCACCCCACTGCTGCTCCCTTCACTGGCTTCCAGTAGCTGCACGTATCGGATTCAAAACACTGATGCCAAAAATGGACCAGCGCCATCTTACCTCAGAGACCTCCTCACATCTTGCACTGCACCACGCTGTCTAAGATCCTCCAGCACTGCTCGACTGGTACCACCTTCTCTCAGAATGAGAGGTAAGTATACTTCAAGACTCCTCTCTGTTCTGGCACCGAGGTGGTGGAATGAACTTCCCCTAGATGTCCGTACAGCGGAGTCCCTGGCTATCTTCAAGCGATGGAAGACCTTCATCTTCCTGAAACACTTAAATTAGCACTTTCCAAGTTTGTTCTGTGGAATCCAAGAGTTATATTTAATTAAGCTTGTAATCTTGTGTACCAGTGTAGATTTATTCATTGCTAGAGACTCAAAGCACTTTTGTACGTCGCTCTGGATAAGGGCGTCTTCTAAATGCCGGAAATTTAAATGTGTGTGTGTGTGAGGGGGGTGTGTCTGTGACGGGTTTGTGGGGCCCCTTGATGGAGGGGAAAGAGTCTCTGATGATCTCAGCTGTCCTCACTATCCTCTGTAGGGTCTTGTGATCTGAGACGGTGCAGTTCCCAAACCAGGCAGTGATGCAGCTGCTCAGGATGCTCTCATTGGTCCCTCTTTAGAACGTGGTCAAGATGGGGGGAGGGAGATGGGCTTTCCTCAGCCTTCTCAGGAAGTAGAGACGCTGCTGGGCTTTCTTGGTGATGGAGCTGGTGTTGAGTGACCAGGTGAGGTTACCCGCCAGATGAACAACAAGGAATTTGGTGCTCTTGACGATCTCCACGGAGGATCCATCGATGTTCAGTGGAGAATGGTTGCTCTGTGCTCTCCTGAAGTCAACAACCAACTCTTTCGTTTTGTCAACGTTCAGAGACGGGTTGTTCGCGCAACACCAGGATGTTAATCGTTGCACCTCCTCTCTGTATGCTGACTCATCGTTCTTGCTGATGATCTTGCTGTGTCATCAGCGAACTTGATGATGTGATTCGAGCTGTGCATTGCTACACAGTCGTAAGTCAGCAGAGTGAACAGCAGTGGACTGAGCACACAGCCCTGAGGGGGCCCCATTGCTCAGTGCGGTGGTGCTGGAGATGCGGTTTCTGATCCGGACTGACTGAGGTCTCCCAGTCAGGAAGTCCAGGATCCAGTTACAGAGGGAGGTGTTCAGGCCCCGTCGGACCAACTTCTCAATCAGGTGCTAAGGGATGATTGTGTTGAATGCTGAGCTGAAGTCTATCAAACTTAACCCTAGCACTTTTGTACGTCGCTCTGGATAAGGGCGTCTGCTAAATACCGTAAATTTAAATAAACAGCATTTGTACATATGAGTCCTTGTTGTCCAGGTGGGTAAGGCATCACGGTCACAAGCAGGTGTTGTCTTGTAGTTTGTGATCACCTGGATGCCCTGCCGCATGCGCCGGGTGTCTCCATTGTCTTGGAAGTGGCTGTGGATTCACTTGCCGTGTGAAGGGCAGTTTGGCCCTCGCTGTCTTTAAGGCCGTTTGGGGAGAAAATTTGGGGAGCACAGTCCTGAGATTTGCATGGTTGAAATCTCCGGCGACAACAAACAGTCCATCAGGGTGTGTGTTTTGTAGTTCGCTAATGGTCCTGTAGAGTACGCTGAGCGCTTCCTTAGCATTAGCGCTAGGTGGAATGTACACTCCAACCACACTAGCGGTGGTGAATTCCTGGGGTAAATAAAAAGGTCTACATCTCACAACCATAAACTCCAACAGCAATGAGCAGTAGGTGGAAATGAGGACAGAGTTGTTGCACCATTCCGTGTTGATGTAAACAATAAAAACCTTAACATCTTCAGCTCTGCTACCTCCAGCTCCACCTCATGTCTTTTACTCAATGCCACTTTCTCTAAACCATACCCTCACCACAGTCCTTTAAACTTTCCCTTTCACTCTCACAGATACTCTTCTATCACAAATCACTCCTGCTATCACTCTTCTCCACCCACTCCACCCTGCCTGCACTCTTTTCACTTCTCTAACACACTCTCCATTACTTTGCACTGTTGACCCCAGGTACCTGAACTCCTCCACTGCCCTCCCTCTCATTCACACACATGTACTCTGTCTTACTCCTACTGACTTTCTCTCCAGTGTATACCTCCACCTCTCCAGGATCTTCTCCACCTGCTCCCTACTCTCCCCACAAATCACAATATCATCCACAAACATCAAAGTCCACGGAGACGCCTATCTAACCTCGTCCGTCAACCTGTCCATCACCACTGCAAACAGGAAAGGGCTCAGAGCCGATCCTTAATGCAGTCCAACCTTCACCTTGAACTAGACTGTCGTTCCTACTATACACTTTACTGCTGTCACACTGTCCTCATACATGTCCTGCACCACCCTCACATACTTCTCTGACACACCTGACTTCCTCATACAATACCACAACTCCTCTCTCCACCCTGTCGTACGCTTTCTCTAAATCCACAAACGCACAATGTAACTCCTTCTGACCTTCTCTAGACTTCTCCATCAACAATCTTAAAGCAAATAATGCGTCTGTGGTGCTCTTCCTCGGCGTGAAACCATACTGTTGCTCACAGATGGTCACCTCTTCTCTCGGCCTGGCTTCCACTACTCTTTCCCATAACTTCATGGTGTGACTGGTCAACTTAATTCCCCTGTAGTTACTGCAGGTCTGCACATCTCCCTTATTTTCAAAGATTGGTACCAGCAAACTCCTTCTCCATTCCTCAGGCATCCTCTCGCCTTCCAAAATCTTGTTAAACAATCTGGTTAAAAACTCCACTGCATCTCTCCTAAACATCTCCATGATTCTACTGGTATGTCATCTGGCCCAACTGACTTTCCACTCTTCATCCTCTTAATCACTGCTCTCACTTCCTCCTTACTTATCCTATCCACTTCCTGCTTCACCATCTCTACACATCCACCCTTCTCTCTCTTTCTCATTTTCCTCATTCATCAGCTGCTCAAAATCCTCCCTCCATCTTCTCAACACACTCTCCTCACTAGTCAACACATTTCCATCTCCGTCCTTTATTGCTTTAACTTGCAGCACATCCTTCCCAGCTCGGTCCCTCTGCCTGGCCAATCGGTATAAACCCTTTTTTCAAAAGCAGTTCCAGTCAGTCAATACCATTATTTATAAACCCCCAGGGGCCCGACTCTGATTTTCTCATAGAATTTGCAGATTTCATCACAAATTTAGCTGCTTCTTTACACAAAGCATTAATTGTTGGTGACTTTAATATTCATTTTGATAATCAGTATGACTCCTTAAGAGCAACAGTTGTTTCCATTCTAGATTCAGTAGGAATTAATCAGAATGTTATAGGACCCACTCATAGTGGAGACATACTTGATTTGTTATTAATATTTGGATTCAAAATAAAAATTGTCATAATTCCACAGTCTGAAGTTATTTCAGATCATCATACCATCATCATTCAGACCTCAACTCTTTTAAAATCTGGCTCAGTCATTGCATTAGTACCTCACCACGTTACCGTGTTAAACACGTTCACGTCAACTACAGCAGCGAGTTTTATCAATAATTTTTCGGAACTGTTGATATTAAATAGATCACTGCCTGGCCCCACAGAGTTCGACTGGGCCACTTAATACCTAGAACCAACGTTCTGTTACACTCTAGATGATGAAGCTCCCCTTAAAACCAAAATGATCAGGGGAAAAAATGAGCACAGTGGTATAATGATCATACACACACCTTAAAATAGACCACTCGGAAATTAGAATGTAAATGGAGTCTGTAACAAATTCACTGGTACCGCACTGGAAGAAAGATAGACAGGCAAAGTTCACCAAGCAGAGCTTTCTTTATTTAATTGTGTTTTTTTATTTATTTATTTTTTTTAATTTTGTTAATTTTGGTTCAGGACGCCTTTCCTCTTGATGTTCACCGGCAGTAGTACCTCGGTACGCTTTCTCTCTTTAACGCCTGCCCAAGTTTCCTCGCGGGTTGGCATGCCTTTTCTCGCGTAAACCCGAGTTCACTCGCCGGCCGACAAGTCTTTCACCGGCTCTCACCCGCGCTTAAATCACCTTTCAGTGACCCTCCCGCGTATCTCTCTCTTCTTTATTGGCGTCGCCAGACTAAAACAGAGCACACCGATTAGTCTCATCAGCTGCAGGTGTTTCTTACCGCTCGTCTCGGCCCGCTCCGCCTCCACTCCCACCGCTGGTACAGAGTCAAACCAAATTAACAGTATTTCAAATATCATGGAAGGAGACTTTCCTGAGTTCTAGAAAATCTCTTTATGCTGTTGATGAGCATATTTCTCCACCCTCATAGAAAATAACAAGCAGAATCCTAGATTTTTATTCAGCACTGCAGCAAAATGAACAGGAAATAAAATCACTGCACTCACATGCACACCATCAATAGGTAGTAATGATTTCATGAACATTTTTAATAATAGTTAAAAACAACAGTCAAGAAATCCAGACAATTGAAATAAATCCAAACTATTTTATAAGTAACCCTGTAGACAGCAGTGTCATTATAACAGACCATCAGTTACAAAGTTTTACTCCTATTCAAGAGAACGACTTCATTTAATTTATTTCCTCATCAAAATCATCAACCTGCATTCTCGAACCCTCGCCTAGAAGTTTCCTCAAACAGATCATTCCAGAGGGAAATTGGACCTGTTTTAAAAATAATACTCTTCCATTAGCACTGGTTATGTACCTAAATCCTTCAAACTGCAGTTATCAACCCCCTAATTAAGAAACCTGACCTTCACCCTGTCAGCTGTCCAACTACAGTCCAATATCAAACCTCCCCTTTATCTCCAAGATTCTAGAAAAGGTTGTAGCACAGCAGTTCTGCTCACATCTACTGAGGAATAACATTTATGAAATGTATCAGTCAGGATTTCGGCCTCATCATAGCACAGAGACGGCGCTAGTTAAGGTGGTAAATGACTGTTATTGGCCTCTGATCAGGGTTTTGTCTCTTTACTTGTTTTGCTCGACCTCAGTGCAGCTTTTGACACCATTGATCATAATCTCCTGCTTGCTGGACTAGAGAACGTTGTTGGAATCAAGGGAACAGCTCTCTCCTGGCTCAGGTCTTATCTGACTGATCGCTATCAGTTTGTTGATGTAAATGGTGAGTTCTCCACACTCTCTGAGGTAAAGTTTGGTGTTCTGCAAGGATCTGTCTTAGGCCCACTGCTTTTCTCTTTATATCTGCTGCCTCTTGGTGAAATTATACATAAACATGGTATTCGCTTCCATTGCTATGCTGATGATACACAGCTGTATATTTCAGCAAAGCCAGATGAGAGAGATCAGCTAGTGGAGTGTGTGTAAAGGACATTAAACACTAAGTGTGTAAATAAGCTTCAGTTAGTTCAGAATGCAGCAACAAGAGTCCTCACTAGATCTAGAAAATATGCCCACATCACCCCTGTTTTAATCATCTACACTGCTGCTACACTGCTCTTGTTGATGGTGGTGTGGTGGGTCGTCTCTTATCCCAGAGATCCCTCATGTCTGTGTTTCCTTCTGCTTCTCCCTTTTATTTCTGCTGCTATAGCGAGTCTTGCCAGAGTCCAAACTGCACAGTGACATTAACTTTCATACAACAATAAAGACACATAATAATCCATATCCTTCTCTTCCGGTCACCCCTCTTCTCTCTCTCTCTCTCTCTCTTTCTCAAGTTAAACATGCTCCTGAGGTTCCAGTGACCACTGTTCCTGCCCCTCTTTCCTCCACGGAAACCCTAATCCTAAATAACCCTAACTCTGATTAACCCTAATTTACACCCAGAGGTGTGGTTTATTTATTTATTTATTTATTTTATTTATTTATTTAATTAGATTATCTATTATTATAAATTATTATTTGAATTGGACATTAGCAAGGTTTTGAAGTTGAGACTCGAGGGTTCTGTTCTTGTAAAGCTTTGTGATGGGTTTATGGGAATCCTAATCCAGTCTAGATTTTTCTTTGTCATAGCAGAATTGGATACAATTTGTACAGTGTGTGCCGTAATTTCTGGACTATTAAGCGCACCCAAATATAAGCCACACCCACTGAATTTTACAAAGATTTAAATTATCATAATACGCCGCACCTGTCTATAAGCCGCAGGTGTCTACACTGAAACTAATGAACTTTACACAGGCTTTAATGAAAGACAGTGTCTGTTACATGGCTTGTATCTAAACAGCAGCCTACCAAGAAAGTCATTGTTCACTGTCTTCCTCCTTCCTTTCACAACAATTTCTCTTGAGAGTTTTTCTTTTGGCATCGTCGTGCGTTTAAAAATCACCATCGGTGAAGCTTTTCTCCCGACGCCGTGCAGCTCAGAACACAGGTGAAGTGCGTTTTTTTTCCATGTCCGGTTGTTTTCAGCGTGACGAATGATTTGCATTTCCTGTAGACAGTCCGAGTGAGCAGCAGGTCAAACGTCAGAGGAACATCATCCATATTTATGATGTGATGCGGCCTGATTCAGTGGGAGCGCGATTTAATGTTAAGAGTTTCATTGGTTCACCTGAACCCGTTCCGCAATTTCTTTGGTCTAATGTTATGGGTCCCAGTTTTTTGGCTTTAAAGCTTGTGAAACCGGGAAAAACCCAGGAAAAATCCCTAAATTAGCCGCTTCGTTGTTTAAGCTGCGGGGTTCAAAGCGTGGGGAAAAAAGTAGCGGCTTAAGCCCTATTCGGAAGGGACTAGTTTTACAGGGGGACGTTAGAGAAATTTCTGTTTCACAGACGTACTTTGTGATTTTAATCCCGTCCGAATCTGCCATGTCTGTCTTTTTCTCACACGACCTCTGTAACAATTCCGGAGCAAATTACCTACTGTTTTTCAGCAAACTCCGCGGTCCTCTGAGAAATCTAATCCCGTCCGAATGCGAATGTCTGTGAATGCCATAAATGGTTTTTCCAAAACGCGTTTTCTTGTGCGTTTTGGTCAACGTGAACTACCGTACTAACCCTAGCGCGCCGGTATTCTAGTTTCTGTTTCGGTCATGTGACCATGCGCAATCCACGCATCCTGGACATGTGGTCTTGTGCAACGCCCACATGTAAAACACAGACACTCCTACCTCCGTAATAAACACAGAGATGTTAGTCCCGTCCGAATCCATACATGAAATAACAGACGTCGGCTGAAAAAAATTCTAACTCAAACGTCGTTTGGAAAACTAGTCCCGTCCGAATAGGGCTTTATAGTCCGGAAAATACGGTACATATAAATAAAAGAAGTGAATACATATAAAGGGAAATAGAGTGAATATTGCAGAAAGGAAACAAAATAAATATTGTAAATATGACTGTCACATTATCATTTAAAGTAAACTACACAATTAAGCCTGAGCTAAAGTCTCTATTTCCTCTGATCATATTTTAGTATGGTCCAGTCTCCTTGTGAAACACCACTCCATCTGTTTGCTTTCTCCAGTTCACCGTGATATTCTCTGTCATACAGTAATCTTTCAAGTTTTGCTTGACCTGGAAGAACAGAATAAAATGTTAAGTTTAGTATAGAATAGAGACCCTGATCTCTTGTAAAAAAATGCTACAGAAAATAAACACGTTATATGATGATTAGCAGGCATGAAAGTAATGAATTATATTTACTCATGTTACTGTTATCAGATCTTTTTGTCACCTCTTTATAGTAATCGTTTGTAATTAAAATCTATAATTTTAAAATGTTGATCAGTCACACCATGAAGTTATGGGAAAGAGTAGTGGAAGCCAGGCTGAGAGAAGAGGTGACCATCTGTGAGCAGCAGTATGGTTTCATGCCGAGGAAGAGTACCACAGACGCATTATTTGCTTTGAGAATGTTGATGGAGAAGTATAGAGAAGGTCAGAAGGAGCTGCATTGTGTTTGTGGATTTAGAGAAAGCGTACGACAGGGTGGAGAGAGGAGTTGTGGTATTGTATGAGGAAGTCTGGTGTGTCAGAGAAGTATGTGAGGGTGGTGCAGGACATGTATGAGGACAGTGTGACAGCAGTGAAGTGTGCAGTAGGAACGACAGACTGGTTCAAGGTAAAGGTGGAACTGCATCAAGGATCGGCTCTGAGCCCTTTCCTGTTTGCAGTGGTGATGTACAGGTTGAAGGACGAGGTCAGACAGGAGTCTCCATGGACCATGATTTGCGAATTATATTGTTATTTGTGGTGAGGGTAGGGAGCAGGTGGAGAAGATCCTGGAGAGGTGGAGGTACGTGCTGGAGAGAAGGGGAATGAAAGTCAGTAGGAGTATGACAGAGTACGTGTGTGAATGAGAGGGAGGGCAGTGGAGGGGTGCGGTTGCAGAGAGAAGAGCAGGGTGGAGTGGGTGGAGAAGAGTGATAGCAGGAGTGATTTGTGATAGAAGAGTATCTGTGAGAGTAAAAGGGAAAGTTTATAGGACTGTGGTGAGACCTGACATGTTGTATGGTTTAGAGACAGTGGCATTGAGTAAAAGACAGGAGGTGGAGCTGGAGGTAGCAGAGCTGAAGATGTTAAGGTTTTTGTTGGGAGTGATGAGGATGGACAGGTCTGTTCTCACATATAAAGGGATAATTCAATATGTGAATAAATAATGTGTAAGCATTTGCTTGCTAGCTAACACAGTCATGTCATGAGGGCTTTATAGTTGTAATAATGGAGTGAGACAGTTTTGGAGATGATAAAGACAGTAAATAAGACCCCAGGATCTGTTGTTTAAAATCCAGTAAAGACATGATTTCTTTGTAATATTGAGTTGTAAATTAATTATTTTTCATGTTGCATTTATTAAATAATAATATATATTGATTCACAAGTTGATAGACATGCAGACAGACAGACCAAACCCCCAAGAAGTGGTTATCGGCTTGGGTGTTTGAAACTCAACAATTGTGTGAATGTGATGTTCAGTTGTTGTTGTTGTAGAGCGCAGTCAGGGACAGAACCAGAGAGACACCACTGAGCACAGGAACAACACAGCAACTTCTTGTAGGAGGATAAAATGTTTTTGGTGCTGTGTTACTGTTCCTGTGCTCAGCAGTGTATCTCTGTTTTCCACACAGGGAGAGAACTGAGTGCAATCTACTGCAGATAAAACACTGACCAGGTATAATTAGCCCATACAACCCAGCAAAAACTATACTATATGCAAACCTTTCACTACTGTTCACAGTCATCTTCATACCTTTTACTAATTGTGTAAATTCAACTTCTGCTCAAGTATAACAGGAATTTCAGAGATTAATGCAAAGTTGGACAAACAAATAAAGCAAATGTAATCAACATAATACAGCAGGGCACTTTTATTATAAATTTATTATAGCAGCTGCCATGTGGTTTAATTCATGTTTGGATTTTATTTGACATGTTTTGTTATTCAACAGGTAGGGGGCAGTAATCCAATATTAATGAATGGCACAGTTTTCTTTTTTATAACTTGGCCCCTGATCCTTGATGTTTTTGTCTTTTTTGGGTCAATAAGGGAATAATGGATAATAATAAGGGAATGACATGACACCTGTGACCTTGACCTTATTTGGATTTATAGATTTGCATTATGAATCATGTTGGTGTTCTTTTTGTGAAGAAAAAAAAAAAAGGAATGATGCAGGATCCATAATTTATGCCTTCAATGGTTGTATTTGAAAATGTTTTATGGGATAGTATGCATTAAAACAATGCATTATACCTCCAGTTGTTGATGAATTCTTTGGTTCTGGATGCAGTGATGATGAAAGTAATGTACAATTTCAGAAGTGTCCTGCGTCATTTGAGACCCACCTGCTTTAAGATGTCATCCTTTACTGCAGGATCATTCACATCCTGACTGGACTGAACCTTCACCTTTATAACTTGACTTCTCCTTGTGACTCCTGGGTAGAAATGCAAAGATATACATAGGTGCAGCTCAATAAATTAGAATATCATTAAAAAGTTTTATTTTATTTATTTTAGTAATTTAAAAAAAAAAAAGGTGAAACTGGTATATTATATAGATTCATCACACACTGATATATTTCAAGTGTTTATTTTTTTTTTCATTTTGATGATTTTGGCTCACAGGTAATGAAAACCCAAAATTCAGTATCTCAGAAAACTAAAATACTGTGAAAAAGTTGACTATTGGAGACTCATGGTGTCTCACTCTAATCAGCTCATTAAATCCAAACACCTGCTCAGGTTTCCTGAGTCTTTAAATGGTGTCTCGGTCTGGTTCAGGCTCCACAATCATGGGGAAGACTGCTGACTCGACAGTTCTCCAGAAGATAATCATTGACCCCCTGCACATGGAGGGTGAGACCCACAAGGTCATCGCTAAAGAAGCTGCTGTTCACAGACTGCTGGATCCAAGCACATTGATAAAAAGTTGAATGGAAGGAAAAAATGTGGTAGAAAAAGGAGAAACGAAGCAGATTCAAGAATTTTGTGGAGATTCACAAAGATTGGACTGCAGCTGGAGTCAGTGCTTCAAGAGCCTCCACACACAGACGTCCCCATGGGTTACAACTGACTCATTCCTCATGTCGAGCCACTGCTGAACCAGAAACAACGTTAGAGGTGTCTTACCTGGACAAAGGACAAAAGGGACTGGACTGTTGCTCAGTGGCCCAAAGTCGTCTTTTCAGATGAACGGAAAAATACTTTGCATTTAATTTGGAAATCAGGGTCCCAGAGACTGGAAGAAGAGAGTAGAGGCACAGAATCCAAGCTGCTTGAGGTCCAGTGTAAAGTTTGCACAGTCATTGGGGTTCTGGGGAGTCGTGTCATCTGCTGGTGTTGGTCCACTGTGTTTTATCAAGTCCAAGGTCAGCACAGTCATCTACCAGGAAGTTCTAGAGCACTCAATGCTTCCCTCTGCTCTTCATCTTTTTATTTTCCAGCAGGATTTGGCACCTGCTCACACTGCCAAAAGTTCTAATACCTGGTTTAAGGACCATGGTATCCATGTGCTTGATTGGCCAGCAAACTCGCCCGACCTAAACCCCATTTAGAATCTGATCGAGAAGTTGAGCCTACTGGGCCTGAACACCTCCCTCTGCAACTGGATCCTGGACTTCCTGACTGGGAGACCTCAGTCAGTCCGGATCGGGAACAACATCTCCAGCACCACCACACTGAGCACTGGGGCCCCTTAGGGCTGTGTGCTCAGCCCGCTGCTGTTCACTCTGCTGACTCACGACTGTGTAGCAATGCACAGCTCCAACCACATCGTCAAGTTTGCCGATGACACGACCGTGGTGGGTCTAATCAGCAAGAACGACGAGTCAGCATACAGAGAGGAGGTGAAACAGCTAACTGCCTGGTATGGAGCAAACAACCTGTCTCTGAACATTGACAAAACCAAAGAGATGGTTGTGGACTTCAGGAGAGCACAGAGTGACCAATCTCCACTGATTATTGATGGATCCTCAGTGGAGATCGTCAAGAGCACCAAATTCCTTCTTTCATCTGGCGGATAACCTCACCTGCTCACTCAACACCAGCTCCATCACGAAGAAAGCCCAGCAGCATCTCTACTTCCTGAGAAGGCTGAGGAAAGCCCATCTCCCTCCCCCCCATCCTGACCATGTTCTACAGAGGGACCATTGAGAGCATCTTGAGCAGCTGCATCACCGCCTGGTTTGGGAACTGCACCGTCTCGGATCGCAAGACCCTACAGAGGATAGTGAGGAAAGCTGAGAAGATCATCAGAGTCTCTCTCCCCTCCATCATGCACATTTACACTACACGCTGCATCCGCAAAGCACACAGAATTGTGGACGACCACACACACCCGTCTCACACACTTTTCACACTCCTGCCATCAGGAAAACGGTTCTGAAGCATTCGGGCCGCCACATCAAGACTGTGCAACAGTTTCTTTCCTCAAGCCATCAGGCTTCTCAACACACAGAACTGAAACAGAACTCACACACACTCACTCACACACACACTCACTCAAATGTGTGTTACCGAACTGTACAACCTGGACTTAACACACACTCATTACTCATCTCAATCCATTCCACCACCATTTATTTATTTATTATTATTTATACTTGACTGTACTACACTCTTTAACTGCTGTTTTTTGCACCTTTGACTGTATTATACTGTTTACATGCTGTCTTTTGCACCTCTTGACTGCTGCTGTTTTTTGCACTACATTGTTCTGTTTATATTCACTCCCGGGTATAGTTTTTACAGTTCTCCTTGCACAGTACTGTATAATCAAAGTATACAGTAGGTTTACTGGTCGGCACTATATTAGGTTTTGTGTCTTCTGTTGTCTGTCTGTACTGTTTCTTGTCTGCACTGTTTGCACTAGGTTGCACTTTATGTAGCTTTGTGTTGTGTTGTAGCTCTGTTGTTGTTTAGTGTAGCACCAGGGTTCCGGAGGAACGTTGTCTCATTTTTACTGTGTACCACTGTGTATAGTAGAAATGACAATAAAAGCCTCTTGACTTGACTTGAGTTGTTGCACCATTCCCGAGCTTCGCAGAGGGCACCAGAGAGGGTGCCGCTCTGCTCCCGAACACTGACAAGGTGGTTTCTTTGTTCCCGAGCTTTGTAGAGGGTGCTAGAGAGGGTGCCGCTCTGCTCCCGAACACCGACAAGGAGGTTTCTTTGTTCCCGAGCTTCCACTCCAGAGTTTCCCAAGCCCCAGAAAGGTAGTTGCCCAGCCTCTTACCCTCAAAGGTAGATGAAGGCCTTAATCGGAGTGCCCCGGCCCACCTAGCTAAGGTTGGGAAGGGATTGTGTGCATCAGGAGCCACGCATTATGGGGGGGCGGCAAGTTAGGGTCTGGACGTTTAAGTTTTGTTTTCGCTTTGGTCTTTCTATTTATGGTTGTTTTATTTCTTTGAGTATCCTGGCTTCTCCTGTCTTCCCCAGTCTCCTGGCATCCTTAGTCCTGTTCATTGGCTTCTCCTGTCTTCCCGAGTCTCCTGGATTTTCTTGTCTCATGTCTTCCCGAGTCTCCTGGCTTTTCCTGTTCTCCTGAGTTTTACATTTACATTTGCGGCATTTAGCAGACGCCCTTATCCAGAGCGACGTACAAAAGTGCTTTAAATGTCTAGTAATTAATAAATCTACACTGGTACGCCAGATTACAAACTTAATATAAATAAAGCCCTAGAATTCTACAAACTTGGAAAGTGCTAATTTAAGTGTTTCAGGAAGAGGTAGATCTTCAGTCGTCGCGTGAAGATAGTCAGGGACTCCGCTGTACGGACATCTAGGGGAAGGTCATTCCACCACCTTGGTGCCAGAACAAAGAAGAGCCTTGAAGTGTACTTACCTCTCATTCTGAGAGAAGGTGGTACCAGTCGCGCAGTGCTGGAGGATCTCAGACAGCGTGGTGCAGTGCGAGATGTGATGAGGTCACTGAGGTAAGATGGTGCTGGTCCATTTTTGACCTTGTAGGCAAGCATCAGCGTTTTGAATCTGATACGTGCAGCTACTGGAAGCCAGTGAAGGGAGCGCAGCAGTGGGGTGGTGTGGGAGAACTTGGGCTGATTGAACACAAGCCGTGCAGCTGTGTTTTGGATCATTTGCAGTGGACGGATAGCGTTCAGGGGAAGACCAGCCAGCAGAGAGTTGCAGTAGTCGAGTCTTGAAATCACAAGAGACTGAACAAGCACCTGGGCAGCCTGTGTAGACAGAAATGGTCAAATCCTTCGGAAATTTTAGAGAAGAAATCTACAAGAATGAGACACATTAGCGACATGTGGGAAGAAGGACAGTTCATTGTCCATAGTTACCCCAAGGTTACGAGCAGTGGCTTAAGGGGAGAGCAGAGAGTCATGAAGTGTTATTTGGAGATCTTGACCTGGAGATGAATCGCCTGGGATGACCAGCAGTTCTGTTTTGCTGGGGTTGTTTTCCCAAGTCTCTGGTCTTCTCAAGTCTCCTGGTACCGCCCGAGGTTTTTTGTTCTGTTTTGACGTTACTTTCATTTGAATTAATCTTGTTTTTATTATTTTGTATTGACAACCAACTCTTTTTGGGTCTCTTTTCTTGAGCTTGTTTGTTGGATTTATTATTTTCATCAAAAGTGAAAATCTGCGTGGCAGACTGCTAAAGTGTCTGCCACTCGCTCTAGCGACCCAGGTTTGAGACCCGCTCTCGAACCTGACAGTACATACTGACACGATTAAAATTAATTTTAAAAAATCAGATTCATTTGGTCTACATATGAGACAGATTGAACACTTTAACTTGCCTGTGTAGCAGTAAAAAGACATTAAATCTGAGCGCTGTGCATCAGAAACCTTAGTGTTGTTTAAGTAACCACAATTTTCATTTCTCAAGATGTTAAGAGGGTATCCATTCATCCAACTGATGGAGGAAAAGTTGGTATGGTCTGTCCACTTCCAGGAATCTCTGAACAGACCAATCCAAGTCATGTTTTTAGTACTTGAAGTTACTATGTTATATACAGTTGTGTATTCTGATGCATTTCTTGTGCTGGCCAGTTCTGTGTGATGCAGTCTACAGTAACTCTGAGCATCATACCAAGTTTTCACATTAGAAACAAAAACATAGCTGTAGTTTGCTGGGTTTCTGCCTGAAAGATTAGAAAACACAATTAATAATAATCCTGAGTTTTTATTAATAGCATTAACTTTTAAAAGTGAAATAATATTTGGCTACAGCATAAAATTAAAGGAGATTTCTCAGGGAAAACATTTAACATGAAAATATAGGAAAACATGGCATATATTTTGTCTTCAACGTGCCCTAAAATGTATGCTCTTTTTTACCGCATGTACAGTTAAAAAATTGTTATAAAACATTTCAAAACCATGGAGCTTCTTACCATCAAAGCAGATAAAATATTGTTTCTTTACACGCTCTATCCAACAAACCCACATAGTGTATTGCGCCACACTCCTGATTTCCATTATAGTTATTAGGCTCGCCAAGTCCCCATTTATTCAGAGTTCCCAGGGGCTCATTTCCAATAGTCCAGCGCCAGCTGTTGACATCATTGTACAGTCCAATCCAAGCACTGGATCTAAATTGTTGTCTCTGTGCTTCATTCTGAAGTTGGATCATCTTATCATTACTATCAATGATAGCCAGGTCGGTGTGATTAGCCTTGCAGTAAGCTTGAGCATCAGTCCATGTTTTTCTTTCTTGTATTAGATAATACTTACAAGAGACAGATGCCGTGAGAGACACAATTCCTGCGGGAAGAAAGTGTAAATTTTGGTTTAAAAATATTTAACACTACATTTCTGTTTTTCCTCAGCGATATTTGCAGAAATGTCTCTTTAGTAAAATTAGATTAGATGCAAAGATCATTTAGGCAACTAAAATAATGAGTAACAGGACATTTGGGGAAAAACTAGAGCAATAATTGTGTTTAAACTATTGTGTAGTGAAGCAGCAGCATGTGCTGGTGTGTGATATAAATTCTACTGGGTCTGTGTTCACACCAAAAATCTTTCCACAGTCCACTGATATGCTGTTAGTGGTCCAAACAGGTCCTTCTGAGCTCTTTAATCATCTCTTCATTTTTATCAACGTTGAGAGATAAATCTTGTCTCTAAACATAGCAAACCTGATGATGTGATTTGATCTCCAATTTGCGATTTGACTTGACAATTACGAGTCAAGTCAAATAGACTTTTATTGCCATTCCAACTATATAAAATACATCATATAATTCTGATCTATCAGTGTAAACAGAGTAGCTGGTACCTGTCTTCAGTTCCAAAATGTTGGGATACCGATTATGATGGATTACATTTGCATTCTCTAAAATTCTGGAATTAAGTGTTTAATGTTTTTTATAAAAATCAAATCAAATTTTATTTGTCACATACACATACATACAGAGTACGACATGCAGTGAAATGCTTTATACAACTGTCTGGCATGAGGGAATAGGATGGGGAGAAAAATAAAACAGAAAAAGAAGGCGGATAAATACAGAGTATAAACTATGTCAAATATATATTTTATAAGATATAAAGATATATATATATATATATATAAAAGGAAAAAGTGTATATACAGGGTATGCTTATGGATACAAGGTATGCTTATGTACAGTAATCACTTATGGTGGTTGATGTGATTGTCCTTAAAGTGAATGTGTGCGGTGTAGTGTGGTATAAAGTGAACATGTGCGGTGTGGTGTGCAAGTCCACAGTTAAAGTGACAGTCCAGAGATTAAAGTGATCTAGTGATACAGTCAAGTGATATAACACCAAGCTTACATAACTGTCCTCTTTGTCCATGTAGGTCAGAGACAGTTGAATTGCAGCAGATGTACAATTCTCTGTTTAATGGAAATGGTGGAAGGCATAGTGAAATGGATTCTTCTGCTAGATGGCAAGAATGTTTACAGGGTTGTGGGATGACTGATCTTTATGTGCTTTGTGAAGTCTTCTGAAGCACTTCAAAGATTCAAAGGATATTGTACAGTACACTGCCTTTCTGATTCTGTTTGGGTTGTTCAGAACCCTGAACATTTCAACATTTGTAGTAATCAGTAACTCGATCTGTTTGAAATACCTGCTTGCATTCTGATGACAATAAACTTGCCACACATTTGCATAATTGCTTATTGTGTCCAATGTTACTAAGAAAATGCTTGTTTTGTTTGCTTTTAAGAATCTCAGCGTACATCAGGATTTCACTACAGTAGCTTTGTGAAAATGTGTATTTATGAAAATGCTAAAAAGAAATTTAAGTAAAAAATAATTTTTCCCACCTGTGAAAAACAGGAGTATGAACAGACACTGCTCCATTACTGATGCTGAAAAATACACAAAATAAATCCCACAATACAGAGACTACACACTTTATACTATATTTAAAGCTAAACACAAATATAGTTCATATATATATATATATATATATATATATATATATATATAAAATTAATAACCTTACAAGGGTAAAACAACTTATCAGCTTTTTTTCACAAATAAATGTCCAGTTTAATGTTCAGCAAATAAAAGCCTGAACTCCTAATCAGTCATGAATCAATTTATGATGAAACACCAGGATATTTCAGTCCCTCAGTCCTGTTTGCTTTGATTAAATGCACGCATGCTCTTAATCAAGATTGGCTCTAAACGCAGAGCTGGATGTTTGTCATGCCTGAATGTTTGGTGAGGACATTTCACATATCTAAGATGACATAAAACACTGGCATAAAAACATGATTCACTATTACAAAGGTCTCATGGTGACTAGTTCAGGAATATTATACAGTTTTATATAGGATTGTATTTGTGTTTATTTGTAACCATATTGTAGTTTAAATAATGATTGTTCACATTGTTTTTAATGAAGTTTATTATAAATACTTTGTCTTGATCTCATGTTTGTTGATGGTGGCGTGGACAGTGTTTTATATCCTATATCTACGGTGGCCGAGAAGTGCAAAACACATTAACAAATCCGAAAACAAAATAACAAATGCAAAAACATAACGACAAGTGCGACAAACTGGAAAAGTTAGGTATAGTTTGTTAGATGGAAAATTACCGATCATTGGACGAGACACCTGTCATTCACCTGTATATCTTGATATGCAAAAACGTATATCAAGATATACAGGTGAATGACAGGTGTCTCGTCCAATGATCGGTAA
>JAAIIK010000266.1:188306-201942 GCA_014706435.1 Silurus glanis
TTTAGTTACGATGTCAGAGTTAATCCTCCCAGAGTACCTGTTATACACATTATAACGGATAGATAATAGATTATAGACTTAAAAACTAATAAAAGAATCACACTATCAGGTGTCACCCAGAAGACGACGGTATTTGTTCCTCTCACTGTTTTTTTTTTTTTTTTTTGATATATATCACTTGCTTTGTCTGCTGTTGAAAGCACTATTATAAATAAAACGTATTTAACCCTAGATATTGTCAGAAAGGAATTTAAGTCTTAGCTGACAAATTAGAGAAGACAATAAGAAGTAAAAATGTCAACATTAACAACAATAAAACACCTAATTATATTTTATTCATTTTTCTGATTATTTTCTGCAATTCATCCATGAGCCTCTTCATAACCGTGATCACATTTGTGTTATGATTTAAAAAAAACAAAACATTCATTTACCCAAAATTAGAAATTGCCCCATATGTATATTTATGTAAAGCATTTACACATGAAATGGTAAGAAATAACTGGAATTGTAGAACATACCTGAGATGTGAAGGTGGTAAAACAGTGATGTAGTGTTTCTGTGTACTAGTGTCCTTCAGAGACTTCTGCATTGTCTTCAGCACTAATCTACATCTTTGTTTTTTCCTCCTTCTGCTTGATGACGCCTTTCTTTCTAAACAAAAAAGACTAATCCTTTGGGAGTGAGGTACAGCCGAAATGGAAAAACACAGGAGATTTTCTTTTTCATTCTTTTCCAATGTTACATTTTAGAAAGAAGTATTTATTACATTTTAAAAATGAAGGTCAAATGTATTGTTCAACAACGTTTTGGTAACTATGCATTTTCACTTTACTGCCTGTAATCATCATGCAGTTCTCCACTCTGTACATTCTGTATCATCTCTGAATAATTATAACTGTATATGATTGTAACTTTATAGATGATCCTACTTTATCTATGGATACCATCTGTATATATACTGTATATTTTTGGATGGACTGCATCCAATGTACATATATTATATAATGTATGTTCCATTATTTCTGGTGAATTACTCAGTACAAGTGTTTGCAGGAGTTCATAGTAAACTATTTGGTAATTACTCAAGCAAAAAGCAAATGCTGTGTCTTATATTTCTCCAAAAAAATAGCCAGTTAAATTTATTTTACAATAAACACTGATCATTTGCAATCTTATTAATTCCCAATAGCAATCTATTCACTAACCCTGTTACGAACCCTAAACCTTTTACTATCACTAACCATCTCAGTCTCTCTATCTAGCTCTCATTATCACCCCATAACTAACCCTAATCCCATCACTAACCCTTCAATCTAACCCCTTCACTAACCCTAATCCCATCACTAACCCTTCACTCTAACCCCATTACTTACCTTAATACCATCACTAACCCCAAGTCATATAACTCGTACACATTTACATTGTATACACTGAGCTATTGGAATAGGTTAATATATATTTGAAAATAGATCTCCATGATTTGTTGTTTGGAAATAATAATGAATCAGTAGATATATAACAAAGCCATGGTTAGCTAGTAATTCTTCAGGAGAAATGTAAGACTCAATAATTACTGCATAGTTGCTGAATTTCTACTAATCCATTTACTGAGTAATTATATTGTTGTTCTTAGAGGATGCTAGAAATATACATTAGGAATATGAAGACATTAATGGTGAATGACTTATTTGTATATATGCATTGAATAGTATTATAAAGTGATATAAAATTTTATTAATTAGCATAAAGCATTTTATAGTATAGATAAACGGAGATCGTCTGAGAATCAACTCTATAACTGTATATTTTTGGCCCATGGGGTAAATGAAGGGTGCTGATCAAGATGTCTCTTTTTTGGAGTTTAATAGTCTCTGTCTTTAAGACAGTTTGTAAAATGTCTAATTGTAGAATTCAAAGCAAGTGTTACCTTATTATGCAAATCACCATGCCCTTTATGCTTTATTTTACATACAAATTTGAATTAACCAAATCAGATTGGTGGTAGGGTATGACTTAAACTGCACAAGAATGGGAAAATGTATCATGTTGTCTATAGGGTATAATCATATACATGTTGGTCATTTCCTGCTTTGATATTTAAACCTATATATAATAGATGCACTATGTGGGAAAAAAAACATTGCAGATTTAGTCTTTTTGCTGTTAGAATGTGTGTCCACATTATTAGTGGGTTAGGGTTAACCCTAACCCTATTTTGTTCAAATAAATTAAATAAAATTTTATTTGTATAGCACTTTTAACACTGGACATTGTCACAAAACAGCTTTACAGAAATAATTAGATTTCTGGATTAAAGATTATTTTAATCCATACTGAATCTAAAATTGCTGTTCTGAGAGGGTTTTTCTGATTATTAAAATTAATATTAAAGTCAGTTAGAATTAATAGTTTGTTTAGACATAAGTGAATTTGAAGAGAAATCCACAACTTTAAAAAGGAATTCAGAATAGGTCTTTGGGAATCTGTAAATAATAATGAGTGTGTATCTACATATGTTACTCTAAAGCACTTCATACATATTGCGTCGTTCTTAAATTATCAATATAAATAACTGTGGCCTCTGCCAGTCAAATGGGGCTGATGTTGATAGCTGTAAACTTCATAAGTATTTCTGCATTTTGTCTAACTTAAGAAACAAACCCAGTCTCAATATAGTGCAATCTGAATGATGACTCAAAGCAGCTAGCATACAGGCTGGTTTAGGCTACTTGTCTACTCCCTCGCTTTGGGTTTATTTATTATTTAATGTCTCTAATTAACTAGATCAGTTTTAAGATTTATAAAGCTTTTCAGGTGTAAAGGCTTCTTTGGCTTGCAGGAGTCCGTAACATTTGTAGTGTGTCTACAATTGATTATATGTTACATTACTACTGAAAATAAGACATTATAGTCAAGCTATGTCAGCGGTGGACATTAAGGAATGAAAAATGATAACAGAAACATTTATAGCCATAATAAATCATAGTTCTTTCATATTACTACATGAATCATACTTAAGTTCATGAAGGCAAATACTTTCATCCTTTTCTTGCCACAGTCGCCCAGGCTGCTCATCAGGGATAAACACACATCATTCAATTTAATTCATAAATTCTGTAAAGCTGCTTGGAGACAATGTCCATTGTGAAAAGCGCAATAGAAATAAACTTGAACTTGAACTTTTACTCAACTGAAAATGTAAAAGGGACACTTTTAATGGAGTCAAATCTTACAGAGTGTCTCTCTACATTAACTCAAATAAACATGGTTTGTGTACCTTGACCACCATTGATCTGTCATTAATCATAAATTCAGGAAATATTGCAGGAGAGTACTGAAATCTCAAAGAAATATGAAGAACGTAAACAATTTACATCAGTGTTGTTTAGAAGCTTGTTGCAGGATCTGAAAAAAATTGTTTCTGTTTGTTTACATTCAGGCTTGATGACATTTGTGTCATTGTTTTCCTACTTTACCTAGAATTTACTTTACCCAAATCTTATTGAAAGTGAGGTACACACAAGATAGTGGAGGCAGATGCAAGTGCTGAGTAAGAACGTTAATTTGAATAGAAAGACAAACAAATCTAAAATGGCATGCAAACTAAAAAAGTGAAACAAGCTTAAAGCTAAGATTGGCCAATTACCAGAGTAGATTAGTGCAAGAATACAAAAACACATGAAAAAGAAAGAACAAGTACACCAAAACAAGATTAAGAAACTGGAATTATGTGAATTGTAAAACATGAACCAAATTGGCTTTTTAAACTCAGATAAACTAGAAGTGTTACTTTGCAGTGATACACATCACTGGCCCCTTTCAGAATAACCTTCAGAATATGTAGCATCCCTGGATAGTGTTTCTGTCTCAAGATGGAACAGCAAAGACCTTATTGAGTTATACATGCTCCTGAGACACCAGTGATCAGTGTTCCCCTCACTTTTCTCTCTTCAGATCTATCAGATTTATCCTGACGTTCTAACTCTGGATGGAGTTCTCTTCAGTTGAAAACTCTGTACAGCTCGAGCTTAAACAGCCTAAAAATCCATGAAGTTTTTGAGCATCTTAATCTCATCCTCAACTTTGAGGATGGATTTGGACTGTGATTAATGTCAAACGTCTGCTACAATGTGCTCAGGACCAGAGTTTGCATTTAATCACATCACTGCACACTTTAACAATGATGGAACTGTAATAAGATAAGATAAGATAAGATATACCTTTATTCGTCCCACAGTGGGGAAATTTCTTTTGTTACAGCAGCAAAGTAAAGAAATAAAAAATAAATGCAAATATATATAAATAATGATGGACATTCTGTGTTGAGAATGATAATGAGGTTCCCTTCTGAGTCTGATTCCTCTCAGGGTTTCTCCTCATGCCATCTCAGGGAGTTTTTCCTTCACCACAGTCACCTCTGGAGCACTGAAACTTATAGACACTAAACTTCTAATCTCTTATAAAACTTTATAACCTCTTTATCTCTGTAAAGCTGGTGTGGCAATATGTCCACTGTTAAAAACACAACACAAATAAAACAACTGAATTAAATTTAATAGTAATATTTTATAATTAATGGGAGATTTGATTGGGAACCAGTGTAAATTGTATCGGACAAGAGGGATGTAGTAATACTTTCTGGTTCTTGTAAGGGCCCTTGCTGCTGTACTTGGGACTAAATTGATGTTATTTATGCACTTGCTAGAACATCCAGAGAGTAAAGTGTTACAGTAGTCTAATCTACATGTAACAAAAGCATGAATACATTTATAAATGAATGAGAGCGATGTTATAATAAAAAAAGTGTATCCATGTGGCTGTCAGCGAACCACCAGCCACACCCCCTCAGAGGCTCAACACTCTCGCTCAGCCTCTCCCTCCTATTATTCACCTGCACCTGTTTTCCCTTAATCCGTCTCCTTTAAAAGATCTCTCTCCCCCTTCACTCGCTGTCTGATCTACCGTACACTTACCCTAGATCATCCAGACTCCTTACTGATCCTGTGTTTTCCTGTGATCCTGTGCTCCTCGTTACGCTTCTCGTGATGCTCGCTACAGTTAAGTTTGTGATTTCCAAACTCTAGTTTCTGAATCTCCTTTGTTTTTCTCTTCAAAGATCAATAAAACTACACCTTGTTTTACTCCCGGTTTTCGCCATCTGATGTTCCATGACAGTGGCCTGCTTCTAGCTGCATGTGGTCCTAGTAAAAGTACTTCCATCTTATCAGAATTTAGTGGAAAGATGTTTTCCTAACTTGAAGATTGCTTTCAAATGTACTTAAGTTTTCAACAAACTTTATTAAGATTTATAGATAGATAGATTATAAATAGTGTTTTTGACCCTATTCAATAGATTAGGCGCCGCCCAAGTGGCAGCCTGTTGCAGCAGCTCCCTTTAAGTTTGTAATCTTTTTTATTTATTTTGTAGTGTTCTGGCACTTTGTGTTTTGTTCTTTGAGTATATGCGTGTGTAATTGTAAACTGCACAATGGACATCAACAAAGTCACAGAGTTTGCTCTACTTTTCCTGCTTTTTTGGACTTTGTTCACAGTCACGTCTGGGAACTCTGTTCACAGCAGCGGTCCTATTGTTTACACCAGGGATCAGCTGTTAGCATTCCGCAACACGCCGATGCTACTACAGGATAAAAAGGATATTCCCCGTGAGCTAAGAAGGAGACGACGGGAAAAACGTGCTAGAGCTATGTGTCTGACTAAAAGGAGACGTTAAAGACCAACTCTCAAGTCCATCATCATCGGAAATGTGGGATCTTTACCCAACTCGATGGATGAGCTAGCGGCTCTTACCCGGCATCAGAGGGAATTCCGGGAATGTAGCATCATGCTGTTCATGGAGTCATGGCTAACCAAGCTAACACCAGATACGACCGTGGCTTTGGATGGATTTCATCTACTGCACGCGGACAGAACAATGGAGAGCGGTAAGAGAAAGGGAGGAGGACTGGCAGTGTTTGTGAATAATATATGGTGTAAACCTGGTCACATCTCTATTAAAGAGCAGATCTGCTGTAAGGACATCGAGCTGTTAGCCGCTAGCATGAGGCCGTACTATCTGCCCAAGGAATTCTTGCATGTTATCGAGATAGCTGTGTATATTCCCCCCTGTGCTGACGGTGAATCGGCATGCAATGTCCTGCATTCTGTTGCTAACAGACTGTTAACACGAAGTCCAAATGCCTCTTATTATCTCTGGAGATTTTAATCATGCCCCTCCATCCTCCACTCTGCCCACATTCACCCAGTATGTTTCATGCCACACCAGAGACAATAAAACACTGGATTTATTTTATGCAAACTCAAGGGAGGCTTATACTCCAGCACCCCTCCCCCCCTTGGGAAGATCGGATCACAACCTGGTTCATCTCCTACCTGTGTACAAACCCCTTGTATGCAGACAACCAGATGCCTTTCGCACAGTGAGGACATGGTCTGATGAGACCAGTGAGGCTCTGAAAGACTTTTGAAACAACTATGTGTGAGGAATTGTGCAATCCTCATGGGGAGGATATTGACAATCTAACAGACTGTATTACTGATTATATTAACTTGTTTGTGGAGAATACTGTACCCACCAGGACTGTACAGTGTTTTCCCAAAAACAAACCATGGAGCATGCTACAGGAGGAAGATGGAGGATCAGCTGCAGCAGAACAACTTTAGCGGTGTGTGGAAGGGGCTCAAAACCATCACTGGTCATAAGGAGCCCAGCTCTCAGGCTGAGGGTGACCAGAAGTGGGTGAATGATCTTAATCTATTCTTTAACAGATTTGATCAGCTACCCTCTTCTGCCCCCACCCAGTCCCCCCTGCTGCAACCCCCCTTCTCTGCTTCCACAGCAAGCTGCTCCAGTCCCATCTCTCTCTGCACTGCTATCAGCTCACAGCCTACACACAACACACCTAAACCCCCCCCCCCCGCCGATTCCCTCCAGCCCCCACTCCAACCAATACACTCTGCCCCTTACAGAAGCCCAGGTTAAAATGGAGCTCAGGAAGATCAAAGTAAGGAAGGCTGCAGGCCCAGACGGCATCAGCTCCAGGCTCCTTAAGACCTGTGCAGTCCAGCTGTGTGGCATATTGCTGTACATGTTTGACCTGAGCCTGAAGCTGGGGAAGGTGCCATAGCTATGGAAAACATCCTGCGTGGTGCCTGTACCAAAGACGTCGTGCTCAAAAGACTTTGTGGACTACCGACCAGTAGCACTGACCTCGCATCTGATAAAGACATTGGAGAGGCTGGTGCTCACTCATCTCTGACCTCTGGTGAGCCCATCAATAGATCCACTGCAGTTTGCCTACCAACCTGGCATTGGAGTGGAAAAATCGCAGTCATCTTCCTCCTAAATCGGGCTATTTCACACATGGAAAAGGCTGGGATCACTGTGAGAGTCATGTTTTTTGACTTCTCTAGTGCTTTTAACATTATCCAACCTGAGCTCCTGAGGGATAAGATGGTGTACATGGGAGTGGACCCTCATCTGTCTGCCTGGATACTTGAATACCTCACAGACCGTCCACAGTATGTGAGGACTCGTGACTGAGAGTCTGACATGGTTGTCTGCAACACTGGAGCCCCACAGGGAACGGTTCTAGCCCCGTTCCTCTTCGCCGTCTACACTGCAAACTTCATGTTCAGCTCAGCAACCTGTCACCTGCAGAAGTTCTGCCATCGTCAGTCTGATCAAGGATGATGATGACAGGGAGTACAGAGGACTGATCCAGAACTTTGTGGACTGGTGCCAACAGAGCTGCCTACCAAGATGGCGCTGGTGAGGTCGGCTGCCGTCACGACTGCTCCGGCTACTTTTTCTCTTTTTTTGTTTATTTTATACTTTTATTTAATTAGTTACAGTTCCATCTACACAAGATGGACATCATTAGATATGATGATCAGTTAATCAGTGTGAGCATTGTACCCCCTTTCACGTTCCTGCACACCAAACCTGGAACTACTGACCATCAAATGTCGGCCCTTTTATCTACCTCGGGAATTCAGCTCGGTCATAGTCAGTGCCGTTTATATTCCACCTCAAGCGGACACAGACACTGCAGTATGGGACTTACTAGAGACAATAACACTTCACCAAACACAGCATCGGGATGCTGTGCTCATTGTGGTGGGAGATTTTAACAATGCCAACCTCAAGCGCGCACTACCGAACTTTCATCAGCACATCACCTGCCCCACCAGGGGCGAAAGGACACTGGACCACTGTTACACACGAATTAAAAAACAGCTACAAGGCACAATCACATCCACCGTTTGGGAAATCGGACCATGCCGCCATCTTCCTCATGCCTGTTTACAAACAAAGGCTAAAACAGGAAGCTCCGGTTCAGAGGGAGGTCGCGCGCTGGACTGACCAATCGGTGGCCACTCTGCAGGACGCTTTGGATGACACAGACTAGGTGATGTTCAGGCGCAGCTCTGATGACGTCAACATGTTTACGGAAGCGGTTGTGGGATTCATCGGGAAACTAGCAGACGAAACGGTGCAAAAAAACACTATCAGAACGTTTCCCAATCAGAAGCCATGGGTGGATAAAACCATCCGCGACGCTCTGAGATCCCTCTCCGTTGCCTACAACACAGGGCTCACCACCGGGGACATGGATGAGTACAAGGCTGCGTCTTAGTGTTCGCAGAGCGGTGAAGGAAGCAGCGCGGCGCTACGGGAGGAAACTAGAGTCACAGTTCCAACATGGTGGCTCTAGGAGCCTGTGGCAGGGACTAAGAACAATCACGGATAATCACCTTTTACGCCCGTTTCGAGGCTGCAGCTAACCACGCTAGCAGCGCTAGCGGCACAACCAGCGTGCATGCCAAGAGAGCTGGAGAGGTGAACACATTCACCATCTCGGAGCATAACCTGAGGAGGGCATTCAAGAGAGTGAATACCAGGAAGGCAGCAGGACCAGATGGCATCACAGGTCGGGTTCTGAAAGCCTGCGCTGACCAGCTAGCACCGGTGTTCACTGAGATATTCAACCTCTCACTGGAACAGTCTGTTGTCCACACATGTTTCAAACAGTCCACCATTGTTCCTGTTCCGAAGAAACCCCAGCCCGCCTGCCTTAACGACTATCGCCCTGTAGCCTTGACCTCAGTAGTGATGAAGTGCTTTGAGAGACTGGTCAGAGACTTCATCACTGCTTCACTACCAGACACACTGGACCCATTACAGTTCACGTACCGTCAGAATCGTTCTACTGAGGACGCCATTGCTCATCTCCTCCACACTACAATAAGCCACCTGGACCACAACAATGGGAATTATACAAAGATGCTGTTTGTTGACTACAGTTCAGCATTTAACACCATAATTCCCTCCACACTCACCTCTAAGTTGGAGGTCCTGTGACTCAGCCTGCCGCTGTGCCAATGGATCTCTAACTTCCTGACAGACAGACCACAAGCCGTACGGGTGGGCAAACAATTCAGTTCAATTCATTTTTATTTGTATAGCGCTTTTAACAATGAACATTGTCTCAAAGCAGCTTTACACAGATCATGTGGTGATTAAAAGTGAATATGTTCTTTATGAGTAAGTTTGTCCCTGAGTGAGCCGGTGGCGACTGTGGCAAGGAAAAATATATTTTTCCACTGTATTCCTGAGTCAGTGTAGGAGACTGTTGACATTAACTACAGTCCAATCCATTCTCAAAGCGCCCGTTCTTACTCCGGAATTTCATGGAACCACCCAAGGCGTTGATGAGAAACCGTCCCAAGCTGCACAGAGTGGCCTTCAGTTGAAGAGAACACTATCCAGAGGCAGGCCTGGACGAAGTGGGAAGATCCACCTAGGGGAGAGAGGCAGGAACAGTGGTCACTGGAGCCTCAGGAGCATGTTTAACTCGACCGAGAGAGAGAGAGAGAGAGAGAGAGAGAAGAGGGTGACAGGAAGAGAAGGATATGGATTATCAAGTATCCTTATTGTTGTATGAAAGTTAATGTCACTGTGCAGTTTGGACTCCGGCAAGACTCGCTATGGCAGCATAACTAAAAGGGAGAACCAGAAGGTAACACAGACATGAGGATCTCTGGGATAAGAGACGACCCACCACACCACCGTCAACAAACCTGAGTGAACGTGTGAGAGTGAGGGGACGACAGCATCCAAATATCCCAGTTCACCAAACACTCTATATCCATGTTCCCTCCAGATCTGAGCCTTTACCTAAGAAAAAATCTACTGATCAAAGGCTTGACTGAATAAATTTGTTTTCAACCTCGACTTGAACACTGAGACTGTGTCTGAGTCCCGAACACTGATTGGAAGGCTGTTCCATAACTGTGGGGCTTTATAAGAGAAAGATCTGCCCCCTGCTGTAGTCTTCATTATTTGAGGAACCAACAGATAGCCAGCACCTTTTGATCTAAGTAGGCGTGGAGGATCATACTGGTACAGAAGTTCACTCAGATACTGCGGTGCGAGACCATTAAGTGCTTTATACATCAGTAGTAGTATTTTATAATCAATGCGAGATTTGATTGGGAGCAGTGTAGACTGATTAATACAGGGGTGATGTGGTCATATTTCCTAGATCTAGTGAGGACTTTTGCTGCTGCATTCTGAACTAACTGAAGCTTATTTATGCACTTACTCGCACACCCAGACAGTAAAGCGTTACAGTAGTCTAACCTAGATGTTACAAAAGCATGAACTAGTTTTTCTGCATCCGGTAACGATATCATATTTCTAATTTTAGCAATATTTCTAAGGTGAAAGAAGGCAATCCTGGTAATATTATTAACTTGAGCCTCAAAGGAAAGACTAGGGTCAATAATAACACCAAGGTCTTTGACAGCCGTACACGCTGAAACAGAAACACCATCCAGAGATGCTATGTAATCGGAAAGTTTGCTTCTAGCTGCATGTGGTCCTAGTAAAAGTACTTCCGTCTTATCTGAGTTGAGCAGAAGAAAGTTATCAAGCATCCACCGTCTAATGTCCTTTACACACTCCTCAACATTGTTAAGCTGATCTCTCTCATCTGGCTTTGCTGAAATATACAGCTGTGTATCATCAGCATAGCAATGGAATTTAATACCATGTTTATGAATAATTTCACCAAGAGGCAGCATATATAAAGAGAAAAGCAGAGGGCCTAAGACAGATCCTTGAGGAACACCAAACTTTACCTCAGAGAGTGTGGAGAACTCACCATTTACATCAACAAACTGAAAGCGATCAGTCAAATAAGACCTGAGCCAAGTGAGAGCTGTTCCCTTTATTCCAACAACGTTCTCAAGTCTAGCAAGTAGTATAGTGTGATCAATGGTGTCAAAAGCTGCACTAAGGTCGAGCAAAACAAGTAAGGAGACAAAACCCTGATCAGAGGCCAATAACAGGTCATTTACCACCTTAACTAGCGGCGTCTCTGTGCTATGATAAGGCCGAAATCCTGACTGATACATTTCAAAAATGTTATTCATAAGTAGGTGTGAGCAGAACTGCTGTGCTACAACCTTTTCTAAAATTTTGGATATAAAGGGGAGATTTGATATTGGTAGTTGGACAGCTGACAGGGTGAAGGTCAGGTTTCTTAATTAGGGGGTGGATAACTGCAGTTTGAAGGATTTTGGTACATAACCAGTGCTAATGGAAGAGTTTATTATTTTTAAAACAGGTTCAATTACCTCTGGAGTTATCTGTTTAAAGAAACTTGAAGGCAAGGGATCAAGAATGCAGGTTGATGATTTTGATGAGGAAATTAATGAAATTAAGTCATTCTCATGAATAGGAGTGAAGCTTTGTAATTGATTGTCTGCTATAATTAGACTGCTGTCTACAGGGTTACTTGTAAAATAATTTGGATTTATATTAACCGTTTTTTAATTGTATTATTAAAAAAGTTCATGAAATCATTACTACCTAATGATGGTGTGCATGTGAGTGCAGTGCTTTTATTCCCTGTTAATTTTGCTACCGTGCTGAATAAAAATCTAGGATTATGCTTGTTATTTTCTATGAGGGAGGAGAAATATGCTGATCTAGCAGCACTAAGAGATATTCTATAATTTAGGAGGCTCTCCTTCCATGCTATTTGAAATACTGTTAATTTTGTTTGACGCCATTTACGTTCTAATTTTCGAGTGGTCTGTTTTAAGGTGCGTGTATGATCATTATACCACTGTGCTAATTTTTTCTCCCTGATCATTTTGGTCTTAAGGGGAGCTTCATCATCTAGAGTATAACGTAACGTTGATTCTAGGTATTCAGTGGCCCAGTCGAGCTATGCGGGGTCAGACGGAGATCTAATTAATATCCTAAATTCTGGAAGATTGTTGATAAAACGCGCTGCTGTAGCTGACGTGAAAGTACGCTTAACACGGTAACGTGGTGAGGTAGTAATGCAATGACTGAGGCAGATTTTAAAAGAGATGAGATAAAGGTCTGAAATAACTTCAGACTGTGGAATTATATATAAGTATATAAGTTATATATAATAACTATATATTATATATATAATTATATAAGTTTTTTATTTTTAATCCAAATGTTAACAACAAATCGAGAGTGTGTCCACCACTATGAGTGGGTCCTATAACATTCTGATTAATTCCAACTGAATCTAGAATGGACACAACTGCTCTCTTAAGGAGTCTTCCTGATTATCAAAATCAATATTAAAGTCACCAACAATTAATGCTTTGTCTAAAGAAGTAGCAAAATTTGTGATGAGAAAATCAAATTCTATAAGAAAATCAGAGTAGGGCCCCTGGGGGTCTATAAATAATAATTAGTGGAATTGACTGACTAGACCTGCTTTTGGACACTGAATATTTTATGCTGGTGTAAAAAACTTCAAATGTTTTACATTTGTGTTTAGTCTTTTGTGTGACGCTTAGATTATTATTATAAATAGCTGTGACTCCGCCTCCTCTGCCATTTAGACGGGGTTGGTGTATGTAACTATACCCAGGAGGACTCGCTTCATTTAATGCTAAATATTCATTCAGTTTAATCCACGTTTCTGTCAAACACATTATTTTAAACTCCTGGTCGGTAATAATTTCGTTTATAGTAAGCTCTTTTGAAGTGAGAGATCTAATATTCAGCAATCCTATCTTTAGATCAGAGGTGCTGGCTGTGTGTTCAGTCCTATTTAATTTAATGTTAATCAGGTTACTAAAATAGACTCTCTGAGAATTCCTATATTTTGGTTTCGCTCGGGGGACAGACACAGTCTCAATTTGGTGGATCCTGAGTGACGACTCTGTGCAGCTAGCAGACGGTCGGTTTAGCCCAGACATGGGCAAACTACGGCCCGCGGGCCACACACGGCCCGTTGGGTTTATTAATCCGGCCCGCCGAACGTGACCAAATTCTATTAAAATAGGTACGGGTAAACATTGTTCAATTTACCTTTCCCTTGTAATGCCCACGTTTCCCCTAAAGATGTCGCACTTCAGCTCAATTGACGTTGTTCGCGTGCAATTCTTCTTTTCTTAAGAGAGCTTAATCTGATACTCTATAAAAACTGCGACAGTTTCTGACAAACACCTCGGATCTATCCTGAGAATTGCCACAACAAAACTTACTCCAGACTTTGATGAACTGGCTTATGTATGTATGTATATATGTGTGTGTGTATATATATATATATAT
>JAAIIK010000266.1:217430-228222 GCA_014706435.1 Silurus glanis
TGCTGTGTACCTGTACTATGCAATGACAATGTTCTATCTATCTATCTTTCTATCTATCTATCTATCTGTCTATCTGTCTGTCTGTCTGTCTGTCAAATATTAATATGATGTGAGGTCCAGTTAACAGCTAAAAAAAGGTAGAAGTAATAACTACTTTTTACTTAAGTACATGTCAGAGCCAAGACTTCTTTACTTTCACTTAAGTAAAAAGGTATAGTCAGTACTTCAACTTTTACCCGAGTATTTTAAAACATGAGTATCTGTACTTCTACTTAAGTAATGGGTGTGTGTACTTTTGCCACCTCTGGTAATTGCGGAGGCCAGATAATCTGATGCAGTACTCCATTAGTCTCCATCTTGAACTCTTAGCTCTTACAGAACCTAGAGGTGTGTTTGGGGTTGTTGCCTGTTGGAAAACTAATGATGGTCCCACAAAGTGTAAACCAGATGTGAACGCATGTAGCTGCAGAATGCTGTGCTGGCCACGCTGGTTATGTGTGTCCTCAATGTAGACTAAATCATCAACAGTGTCACAGCAAAGCACCTCCACACCATCACACCTCCTCCTTCATGCTTTACAGTGGGAACCATACATTCAAAAACCGTCCTTCAGAGGGGGGGCGCTAGAGAGCCCGAACAAGATGGCAGCATAACGTGACGGTTCCCTATAACCTCGCACATGAAACAGCCCTAGACCTTTACAAACCTGGTCAACTACATAATATAAATAATGCCTAAACCCCCAGTAGCAAAGGAGTGTGACATCTTCTCGAACGCCCGAAAAACAAGCTCACGAAGCGCGAAGACAGCATCTCCGGTCGAGCGTGTCGAAGCTAATAAAATGGCTAGTGTAGCCGACGTGCTAACTGAGCTTAAATCACTCCGCTCCGAGTTCAGCTCGAAGCTGGACGGAATAAACGACCAACTGGGGGAGCTGACGAATTCTGTCTCGGTGATGGAGAGCAATTTAGGTGAAATCAAACGAGATGTAACAGCGAATGAACAGCGAATCGAGGAGGCTGAAACCCGCATAGCCGCTACAGAAGACGCGCTGGACAAGGCCGAGAGGGCTCTGGCTAAAGCAACAAAGCAGCTCGCATACCTGGAGGAAAAGACCGAGGACCTGGAAAACCACGGGAGGAGGAAAAATATCCGGCTGTTTGGTCTTAAGGAGGGAGCTGAGGGTAAGCGTCCTCTTTTAGACTTTATAACTGATATGCTACCCCGGTGGCTGGACAACGAACCTGACAGAGTATTCATACTGGAAAGAGCCCACCGTACCCCGGCCGCAGCAGTTCCCAATCAGAACCGAGTCGTCCTCCTACGCTTTCTCAACTATCAAGATAAAGAATTCGTCCTACGCTCTACAAGACAACGGGACATTACACACGACGGATCCAAACTCGCATTCGTCCAGGATTTCTCAGCGGAGACGATCCGACGAAGACGGGAATTCAACGCTGTAAAAAAGCTGTTTGTTGACATGGGGACCTTCCGAGGATTTCACCTCCAACCGTGCAGGCTAAGAGTGCTACACAACGGGAAAATTCAGTTGTTTTCCTCCCCACAAGAGGCTGAAGAATTCCATCGCAAAATCTCTGCCAAATAGCCCACATATGTCCAGGTTTGAATTGAATTGAATCGTTTTTCATACATGGAGAGGGGTGAGTGCATTAACTTATGTGCAGGAGACAGGCTCACCATCGGGCCTGATGGAGACCACTTAAGCCAGATGACTCTACAACAGTGGGAAATATGAACAATTCACAGAAGGTACACACTGGTTTCTATCAAGCAGACAGAGTAAAATGTCTGCTTTATCTTTATTTTATTCTATTTTATGTATTTATTTTCCGTGACCACTTGCAGTCTCTGTATGACTGTCACTTTATGTTGGATACATGTGATACTTTTCTAGTATGGTAAACAGAGGAGAGCAATGGTATTAAGATGGGATAGGAGCAGCAGGTGTGTAGGTTTTCTGAACCTTGATACTAATTCAAATCTGTTTTAAATAATACTAATGGCGGGACACTTTGATTTTTCTATATACTTGAAAATAATATTATACATAATATAAATATGTAAAAATTATTATTATTATTTTAATTTAATTTAATTTATTTATTTTTATTTTCTTACCTACATACTTGCTGTTAAGTAGAGTGGATTACCACTCAAGAAAGCTAAGCCTGAACTCTCTTCTTGCCTGTTCTCCTGCACAGAGATACCGCTTTTTTCTAAGATGTGCGTTGTTGACGGATAGCTGTTACTTGCCGGTCAACTTGAGGGTGTTACTTGTTCCAGTGGGGTTGCCTTGTCGTTTGGGGACTAGGCTAGGGTTTTGGGGAGGCGGGGAGGGGGTGGGTAGAGGGGGCCCCTCATGCTCTACCAATGTTATTTTTTTTCTTTTAGTAGCTTGTTAGCCTTATATTGTTTTTCCTTTTCCTTTTACTCTATCATGGTCACACGAAACCAATGTAGCAGGCAAATCTCTGTATGTCTAGTACACTTAATGTAATAACGTTTAATGTCAGAGGCCTTGGCCATCCAATTAAGCGGAAGAGAGTTCTGACATTCTTAAAAAAAGAAAAAGCAGACATAGCTTTCCTTCAGGAAACCCATTTGTCCAATGAAGAGCACAAAAAACTCAAGAGAGATTGGGTCGGGCAAACTTATTTCTCTAGCTTTGCTAGCAATAAAAGGGGAACAGCAATACTTATTCATAAAAAATTACCTTTCATATTTAAGGAGCAATATAGCGACCATGACGGTAGACAAATATTAATTAGGGGGATGCTTTATGGACAAGAACTGACGTTACTAAACGTATACGCACCGAACGAAGATAACCCTAAATTCATGATGGATACGATCACCTTATTTAATCAATATAATACAGACTTTGGAATAGTTGCCGGAGATTTTAATTGTCATATGGATAGTAGCTTAGACAAATCCTCAACCACACTGACTAACCCCAACGCCTCTAAGACTCTGAGGTTAGCATCGGCTGATGTAGGCCTGGTCGATGTTTGGAGAGAACTTAATCCTACAAGGAAAGATTACACTTTCTATTCGGCCAGACACAAATCATACTCCCGACTAGATTTATTTTTTTTACCACAGGATCATCTCTCATCTATAGTTTCATGTGATATAGGGCCCATTCTTATATCAGACCACTCACCAGTCTACCTGCGATTATCCATCCCCCAGCAGACAAATCAAACCAAACAATGGAGATTTAATACCTCCCTCCTCACAGACTTTGAGGCTTGTAATAATATTAGAAAATGGTTAGAGCAGTACAGACAGGATAATGCGCCCTCCCCCGTTACTCCGGCAGTGATGTGGGATGCAGCTAAAGCTGTAATTAGGGGCCAGCTGATCTCTTACGCATCTGCAAAAAAAAAATCTATTATAAAACAAACAGAACAACTTAAGAAAGAGTTAATTAATTTGGAACAATGCCATAAACGCTCTCCTACAGAGGAAAACTTGAGAAAACTAAATGCAACAAGAACTAATCTTAATCTCATTCAAACAGAACATATCAAAAAACTTCTATTCTTTACCAAACAGCAATATCATGAATACGGTAACAAGCCAAGTAGACTTTTAGCCTACCAACTCAAAAAAGAACGTGCAGAAAGTATAATAAAGTGTACACGTAATGCGGCAGGCCAGTTGAAATATGATACACAGTCAATTAAATCCTCATTTCTTGAATTTTATACACAGCTTTACGCGTCAGAAAACCCCTCCGCAAGAGATATCCACAGATTTTTGGAAAAAGTATCCCTACCCTCTATTTCAGAGGATGAGAAGGAGCAGTTGAATGCTCCATTCACCCCAGAGGAGGTGCTACAAGCAATCAAGTCAATGCCCTCCGGAAAAACTCCAGGTTTGGACGGATATTCTGTAGAGTTCTATAAAGCTTTCTGGGTGCAAATCGAGCCACTTTTCATGCCCATGGTTACTGATTTTTTTGAAAATGGCGTTCTTCCCGACACTATGAAGACAGCAATAATATCTTTAGTACACAAGAAGGACAAGGATGCTGCTGAATGCGCATCATTTCGCCCAATTTCATTACTTCCAGTTGACTTTAAAATATTATCAAAATTAATTGCACGTAGGCTGGAAGACCTGTTGCCCCAGATTATTAACCCTGATCAGTCCGGGTTTGTGAAGGCACGCTATGCATCTGACAATATCCGGAGGCTATTAAATATAATTGACCACTCGGCCCTACACAACAGAACAGCCCTACTACTTTCTCTTGACGCTGAAAAAGCGTTTGATAGGGTCGAGTGGTCATATTTGTTTGCCGTTCTGAAAAAATTTAATCTGGGTGAAAAATGTATTGGGTGGGTCAGAACTATGTATGGCAATCCACAAGCCCAAATATGTATAAATGGTACCCTCACTGAAAAATTTGATTTGTTTAGAGGCTGCCGGCAGGGGTGCCCCCTATCCCCATTTTTATTTAACTTTGCAATTGAACCACTCGCAGAAGCTATACGGGCTAGTGAAGAGATTGCGGGTATCAATATCGGGAAAACACAGAACAAAATTTCGCTATATGCGGATGACATAATCCTATACTTAACCAGCCCCGAGCAATCAATCCCAGCAGTGTTAGACCTTATCACTAAATTTGGAACAATATCAGGCTATAAAATCAATTTGACAAAATCCAATGCATTATTAATTAATTCGTCAGTTTCTAATAGACTCAGAGCAATCTCACATTTCACCTGGGCCCAAAGCAGCTTTAAATATCTTGGGGTGAATGTGGCTCTAAAACTCAAGGATCTTTACCTCATAAACTACATTCCATTGCTTAAAAAGATTAGGGAAGAATTAGAACATTGGAAAATGCTCCCCATCTCATTTCTCGGACGAATTAATGTAATTAAAATGAATGTTCTGCCCCGTTTAAGCTACTTATTTCAGTCACTGCCCTGTTACTTGGATAAAACGTTCTTTAAATCTATAAACAAAATACTAACCTCTTTCATCTGGAAAAATTCTGTACCAAGAATAGCTTTTAAAACTTTAACAAAATCTAGAGAGAAGGGGGGACTGGCATTACCAGACTTGCAGATGCACTATTGGGCCGCCCAGACAAAGGGCCTGATTAGCTGGGTGCAAAGATGTAATAATGCACATTGGATAGACATAGAAGAGGAACTTTGTACTCCTATTTCTTTAAACTTGCTACCATTCATTAACAACATAAATGCAATACATCAAATAACAAGAACATATGTAGTTTACAATACTCTTCAAGTTTGGCAAAATATAAAAAAGTTCTGCGGGAATTTTGGCAAAATCTCCAGGCTTTCCCCCTTATCCTCAAACCCAGATCTGCCACCATCTATTGGTGGTTCCTTGTTTGCAAAGTGGAGAGGAAATGGTGTACACCAATTCCAACAATTGTTTGACGGGGATACACTCAAGTCCTTTGCTGTTTTAAGATCAGAATATGAAATTCCGAAACAGGACTTCTATAAATACTTACAAATTCGCCATCTAATAAACACCCTAAAAGGAGAAAAACGCCTGTCTTCGGGGCTAACAAATCTTGAGGAGATTTTGGTAAAATCAACATCATTAAAAGGGAAAATCTCTGAAATTTATAGTGTTTTGTTGGAACATTGCAGCTCTTCCTTGACCTCACTTAGGAATATATGGCAGAACGATATGGGGCGTGCATTTGATGAAGATCAGTGGGACACGATATGTCAGAATGTTTTTTCTTCACTGTCCTGTAATAAAATAATCGAACAAAATTATAAATTCATGCACAGGATGTACCTTACTCCGCTCCGCTTAAGTAAAATGTTCCCTAATTCATCCCCCAGATGTCATCGTTGTAAAACGTGTAAAGGGTCAATTATGCATGTTTTTTGGGAATGGAGGAAATTAAAACATTTCTGGAAGGCGGTACATGATTTAACTGTTAAGATTGTGAATACCCCACTGGACATTTCACCAACACGTTACCTCTTTGGTACGGAATTGGACAAGACGCTGGACACCACATGCAGGAAAAGGATTATCATAATGTCTTATATAGCAAAGAAATGTATCTTGCTCAATTGGAATCAACAAAGACCTCCATCATTTAATCTGTTTAAACAAATCCTAAATGAAACTTTAAGACTGGAGCAACGTACATACGCCCTAAAAAACAAGGGAGACGTCTTCCGAAAGATATGGGAACCGCTTATGGACCTCTGACACTACCATGTCATAACGGGGTTTGGCATGTTTACATATCATTCACAAAGGATGAACTGTGATCTGTGACCATGGACTGAGTTGATTTAATTTGCTGTTTTTTTTTTTTTTTTGTTTTGTTTTTTTTTTTTTTTCCTGTCTGTTATGTCAATAAAATGTTAAAAATCAATAAAAAGATAATTGCAAAAAAAAAAAAAAAACGTCCTTCACTCTCTGTACTTCTAAGGCAGACACAACGCTTAGAAGTAGGAATCTCGCATCTGGACTCATCAGACCAACGGGCAGTTTCCCACTGGTCTAATGTCCATTCCTTGTGTTTTTTGGCCCAAACAAGTCTCTTCTGTTGGTTGTTCTTTTAAATTAATAGCGTCTTTGCTCCAATTTGACCATGAAGGCCGGAATCATAGTCTCCTCTGAAAAGTGGATGTTATAATATGTCTGTTACTTGAACTCCAAGAAGTATTTATGTAAATGTAATAAACTCCTCCTCTGAAGAGGTAGCTCTTCTACATCAATTCTTTCCCAAAACTCCAGCAACCGGTCTCCTCAATTTCCAGAGAGATACAGTGTGTTGTATGAGAAGGTGGTAAATCGGTGGTTAAGGCTTTGGACTTTTGGATTGGAAGGTCACAGGTTCAATCCCACCACCACCAAACTGCCACTGCTGGGCCCTTGAGCAAGGCCCTTAACCGTCCCCTGCTCAGTTATAAGTGGCGCTGGATAAAAGAAGATTGGATGCTACATAGTGAGAAACATTTGTGATCATCACAGATCCAGCAACAGCTTCTCCATGCCAGAGCCTTTAAACACTCCAGGAGGTCCAATGTCAAAACTCCACACATGTAGTGGGATCCAATTGGCACTGGTACGTCTCTAGATGGTTCAGGATGTTTGCGAGTTCGGCATCTACTTCTTTAAAGTCCATAATCTTCACGAGGTGGGACGTGACTGGAGCTGGCCAAACCTCAGGAAGCCTCGGGATGGGGAGAGAAAGAGAAGCAGTGGAGAGCAATTAGCGTAGCTGCTGTTCATGATATTAATAGCACAAGTTCATAATGTGACAACATAGACAACATATTTCTTAGCTTAGAAATATTTCTAAGGTGAAAGAAGCTGTTTTTGTAACTTGGTTGATGTGATTTTTAAAAGATAAGTTGCTCTAAAATAACTCCCAGGTCTTTTACTTTTGAACTAGTGGTTACAGAACATCCGTCTAAATGCAGGTTGAGATGCTGGAGCTTCTGTATACTAGTTTTTGGGCCGATGAGCAAAATCTCTCTCTTATCAGAACTTAAAAGTAGAAAGTTATGGGTCATCCAATCTCTTATTTCCTTAACACACTCAGTTATCCGAGTTAATTGAGCTGTATCGCCTGGTTTAGATGAGCTATATAGTTGGGTATCATCAGCATAACAATGGAATCTAATTCCATGCCTTCTAATATTTCCTAAGGGAAGCATGTATATTGTGAAGAGCAGGGGTCCTAGAACTGAACCTTGTGGCACGCCATAGTTCACTAGCATTAGCCTGGATAGCTCTCCATTTAAATCTACGAAATGGTAGATTTAAGAGGAAGTACACGATATTAGGCAGGTGGTTTTAATGTTGTGGCTGATCAGTATGTATGTTCTGCAGGTAGCTGCACAATTACTGTATTTACACACATTTTAAAATATAGTAAAACATGTCTTCCTTTTATGATTCTGTGTGTGTGTGTGTGAATGCAGCCTCTGGTGTCTCTCAGGATGTGCTCCCTGGACCATATCCTCGCACGGCAGAAGAACGCGCTGCAGCTGCAAAGAAATATAACCTAAGACTGGAGGACTACAAGCCACATCCTGATGATGGACACGGGTCAGTCACACACACATGCACACACAAGTACAGTTACAGCAATGACATGATCACCTCACATTTTAGGTTTTTATTTGATCAAGATACTGTAAGCAATCAAACTTGTGCTATGCTGAAGGATCTAGTCCATCCCCCATTACATCCAAGATCGCAGCGGCCACGCCGATCCAAAATGGTGCTACTTTCATTTGTCTTGTCTTTTACTGTTTGTACCAGGTTGCACATGATGCACTTTGTGTCGAGGGCACTCACTTTAGTCCTTAACTCTGTGTTCTGTTATGTAGCTTTATGTTGTTGAATGTAGCACCAGGGTTCAGGAGGAACATTGTCTAATTTCACGGTGTACTGCGTCAGATACATACTGTAGAAATGACAATAAAAGCTTCTTGACTTGACTACATGGTGAAGCTTAAGGTTTGAGTTTTTGGACCTTCAGGTTCATTTCAAAGAAACAAACAGTCCAGTATGTAAAATCATTAAGTTTGTGAGGATCACACTTTTAATTTAGGCCTCGATGAACAAACACATTAAAGGGTCTACATTACGCAATGACACAATGACTGTACACTACAGAGCATGAACTTACTGACCACACTATTTTAATGTGCACAGTAGTCTAATGTAAACACTTTTATTGTACACAATACATTTTAGCGTAATCAGACTGAAATGCTACAGATGTACAGCACAAGTAAGAACACTTTTAATAATAGAAGTGGTTATGTATTTTATCAATTAACTAAATGCAAAGTAAATGAACAGAAGAGAAATCCAGATCAAAGCAATATTTGTGTGAACACCCTCTGCTTGAACTAACCAGAATTTCTGTAGATGTAGGCTCCTCAAATCATGTTGAGATCAGGACACTTTGAAACCATCACTTCCAGGTTTCCTCGTTCTTCTCTACACTGTAGATAGTTTTTAATGACGTTGGCTGTATGTTTGGGTCATTGTCCTGCTGCAGAATAAATTTGGGGTGAATCAGATGCCTCTGTGATGGTACTGCATGATTGAGAAGTATCAGCCTGGATTTCTTATCATTGAGGACACCATTAATCCTGACCACATCTCCAACTCCATTTGCATAAATGTAGCTCCAAACATGCAGTAAACCTCCACCATGCTTCACTTGGCTCCTACTACAGCAAATATTTCAGATTTCACTCATCGGTCCAGAGGTCCTGCTGCCATTTCTCTGCTCTCAGTTCCTCTGTTTTCATGCAGAGTTGGGACACTGAGCCTTGTTTCCAAGTTGAAGGTTGGTTTGTTTGGCTGTAAGATCACTTCTGGCCAAACTTCTCCAGACAGTGGATAGTGTACCTGGTTTCCTCCAGTTTTTTGCTGATTGCACTGATGGACATCTTGTGATGCAGACAGGGAAGTAAGCATGATTTATTTCATCTGATGAGTTAAGGTTCTTTGGATGACCACTGCGTCCACGCTCCTCAACATCTGTTTCTTTGTGCTTCTTAAAGATATCTTGAAGAGCACATCTTGAAACCCCAGTGTGCTTTGAGATCTTTGCCTGACAGAGATATTTCTGATGCAGTAGAACTACTCTGTGTCTTGTTGCTGTGCTCAGTCTTGCCATGGTGTAGGACCTGTGACCTGAAGCTGTCTTTCACATCACATTACTAGCAGAGTTTGAAGCTCCTACACAGCTGTTTCTGTTTCACTTCATCACTGGGTTTTAACCTACATTTTGATGATCATCAGCACCTGTTTGGTAGAATCGGTTTATCACACATCTCACTCTGATTCTACAAACTCAATTACTTTTTGCAGGTGTCGCACCAATTGTAGATTTTTGTTCACTAACGTTGTGGTTTGTGAGTTGTTAAAATTTGGCACAGTACTGGATGTCCTGCGTCTTTCAGTCTTCCAATCAAGGCAAATAGCACAAAGCCATTTTTCCTCACAGTCACGTTGGTGTGAAATAAAAGGAAGTGCACGTAAAGATGTTTTGAATTAATTATTTGTGTATTTATTGATGCTGCAGTCAGTTGAATTTTCTTCATTTGTTCACAATCACTAAAATGGAAGTGTCTGATTTTTACTTGTGGCTGTGATGCCAAATGAGTGCAATGATTAAAAATTAATGCAATTAAAAAAGAAAAATGTTGCCTTTAATGCAGTTTATTGTGCCATCAGTGTAAGATGCTGCTTTATTTATTGTTTGTTTGTTGTTGCTGTAGCTATGGAGATTATCCGGTTCTTCCGAACTCTTCCCAGCATGAGCGAGACCCCTGGTACCAGTGGGACCATCCAGACCTGCGGAGAAACTGGGGGGAGCCGGTATACACACACACACACACACACACACACACACACACACACACACACACATTTTACATGCAGATTTATTCTGATTCTAACCGAATCAGACAAAAATTAAACTAATCAATATTGAGCTTAATTTAATTGGTCTGTAATAAATTGGATCATATCTAATCAGAATCCACCTGAATCAAATCAGACATGATCAAACTGAAACACACACAATCAAACCAACCTGAACCAGCTCTAAACTGAATCATAAACAAAGAAACCTAATCAGACTCAAATTTCCAATACAGGACTGTGGCAGCTGGTGTCTTTAATGGCCTCGATGTTTCTCAATGTTTCTCTCTGTCTCTCTCTGTGTGTGTGTGTGTGTGTGTGTGTGTGTGTGTGTGTGTGTGTGTGT
>JAAIIK010000266.1:228232-240592 GCA_014706435.1 Silurus glanis
TGTGTGTGTGTGTGTGTGTGTGTGTGTGTGTGTGTGTGTGTGTGTGTGTGTGTGTAGATCCACTTTGACTTTGACATGTATATTAGAAATAGAGTGGATACTTCCCCCAGCCCTGTCAGTTGGTCCACCATGTGCAGGCGCTTCTTTGGCTTCTTCACCTTCATGATGGTGATGTTCGGCCTGGGGGAGATGTTCCCTGCCTACCAACCTGTAGTAAGTTACACAAACATTTTAAATTAGTTTTCACTTAACAAAGCATTAATAAAGGAAATACACAAAAAGTGGTAGAGCTCACAGAAGAGTGCAGATCCAGCAGTGAGATCTGGGCTGGTTTTATCAGCTGTTCCTGCTGTCTGTGTCTAAAATCCAAAAGTTTTTATTATAGCAAAGCTTTTAATTTTATTCATATTCAGACAATGTCTTATTCTTTAACCAATAATCAGCATGGCTGTAGCACATGTATACTGTCCACTTTATTAGGAACACGTGCACACCTGCTGTGCAGTTATTAAATCAGCCAATCAGGTGGCGGCAGCACAATGTATAAAATTAGGCAGATATGATTTTCAGAGTTCAGCTAAAGGTCCCTTCAACATCAGAATGAATAAAAAAAAGTGTGTCTTTAACCATGATATGTTGCCAGTTACCCACTTTGATTATTTTTAGAAATGGCTGATCTGCTGGGATTTTCACAGACAAAGTTCTCGAGTTTTCACAGGGTGGTTTGAAAAACAAAAACACAGAGTAAGCGTTGGTCCTGTGGGTGGAAACCTCTACTTCATATGAGGGTCAGATTGGTTTGAGCTGCCAAGAAGAATATATTAATCATCCTTAATAGTCGGAGGTGAAAAATGTTTAGTGAGTCACATGCTAGTCAACAGCTACTCTCTTATTAAATGCATCTATGTGCATCTGGACAGATTTCACTAATCCATCACTTCCTTCCCTCAGAAACAAAAACTACGTAGCATTTTAACCAAATCCTTGAGAGTAATGAATACTTTCTTTCCACAAGCTATAAGAAGTCTGCACATTTCCTCCTTTTCTCAGTTTATACCTTTACATATTTTGTTTAGACCTTTGAAGGTAATCTGGCAACAAAAGATGAGCAGCAGATCCTCCAACTTGTGAGGTGGAGCCTCTGCTGACTTTCATCGTTTAGCATAGGCACTGCCATTAACACTGTCACTATGAAAGGGTGTAACTGCAGGGAGTCTGTGAAGATGTTTAGGTAGGTGGTGTCAAAGTCTCCCAGCAGAGCACTGTCCTGAGCATCCTGGTGCCATCTCTTCCTTAGGTAAGCTATGGCTACGCAGTGGAGAGCTCAGTGGTGGTGGCTCTGAGTTACTGATTTAAAGTGTTGTAGTTTAAGCCCCAGCATTGCCAAGCCCTTAAGCTTTATGCTGCAGGGGTGCAGTACAGCGGGCGACCCTGCGTTCTGACCCCAAATTCCTAAAAAGCTTTGCCATGGGAGCCTCATATTCTTTTTATTGGCTGAATGTAGAGAAATCTCATGTCCTTCCCCTGGAGTACCTACCACTGGAGTGGTAGCTCCAGTGGTTAAGGCGCCGGATTACTGATCGGAAGGTCTGGGGTTCAAGCCCCGGTATCGCTAAGCTGCCACTCTTGGGCCCTTGAGCAAGGCCCTTAACCCTCCGTGATCCAGGGGCGCCGTATCATGGCTGACCCTGCGCTCTGACCCCAGCTTCTGAGCAAGCTGGGATATGCGAAGAACAAAATTTCACTGTGCTGTAATGTATATGTGACAAATAAAGGCTATTCTATTCTATTCTTCTTCAAGTTTAATGTGTTCTGATATGCTTTTCTGCTCACCACTCTTGTTAACATTGCTGATTTGAGTTGCTACAGACTTTCTGTCTGGTCATTGTTTTCTCTGAACTTTATCAATAAGTTGTTTTAGCCTAAAGACCTTGTATATACAGGATGCTTCTTCATGCCACTGTGTGTAAACTCTTGAGGCTGTAGTGTGAAAATCCCAGCAGGAAATACAACAGGTTCTGAAAAACTCAAATCCATCTGGTACTAACATTCAAGTCACGGTTACAAACACAAGCACATCTAAACAATTAGCAATGAGCTCAGGAAATGTTCAAATTTGGGATGTATTTTTGTGAGAGTGTGTGAGTGAGGAATAATGATTGCTAGTTTTGTACATTAGATAAAAGTGGGCTGCTTTTGTCTACAGGCCCCAAAGCAGTATCCATACAACAATCTTTACCTGGAACATGGAGGAGATCCTGAGAAGGAGTCAGAACCTGTTAAACATTATGAGATTTAAATCTTCATCTTGTTGCTTTCACTTCTGTGTATATGTGTAATAAAACTAAAGTTCCAACATCCCCAGTTTGCTGTCTCACCTTTTTTAGTGTGACACAATGACTCATTGTTGACTGATTTTTATGCAGTACAGTTTAATTCAATTCATGTTTGTTTCGCACTTTTAATAATGAACATTGTCTCAGAGCAGCTTTACACAGATAATGTGGTGATAAAAGTGAAGATGTTCTTTATAAGTGTAAGTTTGTCCCTGATGAACAAGTCGGTGGAGACTGTGGTGAAGGAAAAACTCCCTGAGATGCAGAAGGAAGAAACCTTGAGAGGAACCAGACTCAAGAGGGAACCTCATCCTCATCTGGGTGCCACCGAGTGTCCATTTATTACAGATAAACGATGTTGAGATGCAGTGATGGAGATCAAAAGCAAACTGTAGTCCTGAGTCAGTGTAGCAGACTGTTGATATTAACTACAGTCCAAATCCATCCTCAAAGCTCCCGTTCTTACTCCGGAATTTTATGGAACCACCCAAGGCGTTGATGAGAAATCAAAGCCATCTCCAGCTGCACAGAGGCGCCTCCACGGATCCACTGAAGGAAGAGGGGAGGAACAGTGGTCACTGGAACCTTAGGAGCATGTTTAACTTGACCAAAAGAAAGAAGAGGGGTGACAGGAAAAGAAGGATATGGATTATTAAGTGTCATTGTTGTATGAAAGTTAATGTCACTGTGCAGTTTGGACTCCAGCAAGACTCGCTATGGCAGCAGAACTAAAAGGGAGAAACAGAAGGTAATAGACATGAGGGATCTCTGGGATAAGAGATGACCCACCACACCACCATCAACAAACCTGAGTGAACGTGTGAAAGTGAGGGGACGACAGCATACAAATATCCCAGTTCACCAAACACCCGATATCCATGATCCCTCCAGATCTGCTCCTTTACCTAAGAAAAATAAGTCTACTGATAAAAGGCTTGACTAAATAAATAAGTTTTCAACCTCGACTTGAACACTGAGACTGTGTCTGAGTCCCAAACACTGATTGGAAGGTTGTTCCATAACTGTGGGGTTTATAAGAGAAACATCTGCCCCCTGCTGTAGTTTTCATTATTTGAGGTACCAACAAATAGCCTGCACCTTTTGATCTAAGTAGGCGTGGAGGATCATACTGGTACATAAGTTCACTCAGATACTGCGGCGTGAGAGCGTTAAGTGCTTTATACCTCAGTAGTAGTATTTTATAATCAGTGTGAGATGTAATTGGGAGCAGTGTAGATGATTAAAACAGGGCTGATGTGCTCATATTTTCTAGATCTAGTGAGGACTCTTGCTGCTGCATTCTGAAGTAACTGAAGCTTATTTCTGCACTTACTCCAACACCCAGACAGTAAAGCGTTACAGTAGTCTAATCTAGATGTTACAAAAGCATGAACTAGTTTTTCTGCAACCTGTAACGACATATTTCTAATTTTAGCAATATTTCTAAGGTGAAAGAAGGAGATCCTGGTGATATTATTCACATGAGCCTCAAAGGAAAGTACACACTGAGACAGAAACACCATTCAGAGATGCTACGGAATCGGAAAGTTTACTTCTAGCTGCAAGTGGTCCTAGTAAAAGTACTTCTTTCTTATCTGAGTTGAGCAGAAGAAAGTTATCAAGCATCCACTGTCTAATGTCCTTTACACACTCCTCAACATTGTTAAGCTGATCTCTCTCATCTGGCTTTGCTGAAATATACAGCTGTGTATCATCAGCATAGCAATGGAAGCGAATACCATGTTTATGTATAATTTCACCCAGAAGCAGCAGATCTAAAGAGAAAAGCAGTGGGCCTAAGACAGATCCTTGCGGAACACCAAACTTTACCTCAGAGAGTGTGAAGAACTCACCATTTACATCAACAATAGCGAAAGCGATCAGTCAGATAAGACCTGAGCCAAGAGAGAGCTGTTCTCTTTATTCCAACAACGTTCTCAAGTCTAGCAAGCAGGAGATTATGATCAATGGTGTGAAAAGCTGCACTGAGGTCGAGCAAAACAAGTAAAGAGACAAAACCCTGATCAGAGGCCAATAACAGTCATTTACCACCTTAACTAGCGCCGTCTCTGTGCTATGATGAGGCCGAAATCCTGACTGATACATTTCATAAATGTTATTCCTCAGTAGATGTGAGCAGAACTGCTGTGCTACAACCTTTTCTAGAATCTTGGAGATAAAAGGGAGGTTTGATATTGGACTGTAGTTGGACAGCTGACAGGGTGAAGGTCAGGTTTCTTAATTAGGGGTGGATAACTGCAGTTTGAAGGATTTAGGTACATTAGATAGATAGATAGATAGATAGATAGATAGATAGATAGATAGATAGATAGATAGATAGAACTTTATTGTCATTGCATTGTACAGGTACACAGCAACGAAATGCAGTTTGGCATCTACCAGAAGTGCAAAATGTAGCAGTCGTGCAAAAGTGCAGATAAATATATGGCATATTTACAGCAAGTGATAAATATGTAAAGTGAATAAATATAAAGGCAGTAACAGTGCAGAGATGTGTGGACATCAATTTAGAGTACAGGAATGGTTCTGAGGCTATGGCATTAAAGAGTAATGTGCAGAAGTGAAGGTTGAAGGTTGAAGTGAAGGTTCCAGTGGTAATGGAAGAGTTTATTATTTTTAAAACAGGTTCAATTACCTCTGGAATGATCTGTTTGAAGAAACTTGTAGGCGAGGGATTAAGAATGCAGGTTGATGATTTTGATGCGGAAATAAATGAAATGAAGTTGTTCTCTTGAATAGGAGTAAAACTTTGTAATTGATGGTCTGTTATAATGACACTGCTGTCTTCAGGGTTAATTATAAAATAGTTTGGATTTATTTTAATCCTCTGGCTTTCTTGCCTGATGTTTTCAACTTTATTATTAAAAAAGTTCATAAAATCATTACTACCTATTGATGGTGTGCATGTGTCAGGCGAAAGAACGTGCCGGAAAACCGAAGTGAAATCCACAAAGGTTTTTAATGAAAAAGTAAAGAGCAAGGCAGAAAACGGCAAAACCGCAACGAAACTCCAGGTTAACTAACCCTGGTGAGAACTATGGCTAGACAAAATACACAGAGTCCTGTAAACAACAATAAGCTAAACAGAGTGCTTGGATAGTCCGCCAGTGTTCCTTAGCCTAAGCTGTAGAACGGACAATGAGCTGGTGGAGGAACGGGGTTTAAGTAGCGTACTGATGAGGGCCAGGTGTAGCTGATTAGTAAGTGGGAGCGCTGCTTGGAGTGATAGGTGGAGGTGTGGCTGGTGGATCCCTGACAGCATGTGAGTGCAGTGCTTTTATTCCCTGTTCATTTTGCTGCAGCACAGAATAAAAATCTAGGATTCTGCTTGTTATTTTCTATGAGGGTGGAGAAATATGCTGATCAGCAGCACTAAGAGATTTTCTTGAACTCAGCAGATTCTCCGACCATGCTATTTTAAAATACTGTTAATTTTGTTTGACGCCATTTACATTCTAATTTCCGAGTGGTCCGAGTGGTCTGTTTTAAGGTGCTGATTTTTTCTCCCTGATCATTTTGGTTTTAAGGGGAGCTCCATCATCTAGAGTGTAACGGAACGTTGATTCTAGGTATTCAGTGGCCCAGTCAAGTTTTGCGGGGTCAGACGGAGATATAATTAATATCGTTATTTCTGGAAGATATTGATAAAATGCGCTGCTGTAGTTGACGTGAATGTGTTTAACACGGTAACGTGGTGAGGTACTAATGCAATGACTGAGGCAGATTTTAAAAGTGATGAGATAATGATCTGAAATACCTTCAGACTGTGGAATTCTTTTTTTATTTTTAATCCAAATGTTAATAACAAATCAAGAGTGTGTCTTCACTATGAGTGGGTCCTATGACATTCTGATTAATTCCTACTAAATCTAGAATGGACACAACTGCTGCTCTTAAGGAGTCTTCCTGATTATCAAAATTAATATTAAAGTCACCAACAATTAATGCTTTGTGTAAAGAAGTAGCTAAATTTGTAATGAAATCTGTCGGGCCCCTGGGGTTCTATAAATAATAATTAATGGAATTGACTGACTGAGGAGGAACCAGACTCAAAAGCAGAACCTCATCCTCATTTTGGGTGGCATCAAGAGTGTGATTATAGTCAAAACAATACAGAACACTGGAGAGTGAGAACTAACATGAGCACTGGAATGTGTGATTATAAGTAGTGTTCTTTCTACAGTCTTTTACAGTCATTTGTGGTTATAAAACTAGGAGCTACTGAGCAACTCATAAAATAGCTCAACATCTGAGATCATCACAGATCCAACACCAGTTTCTCCATGCCAGAGGCTTCAAACACTCAAGGAGGTCCAATGTCAAAACTCCACACATGAAGTGGGATCCAATTGTCACGGGTACGTCTCTAGGTGGTACGGGAAGTTTGCGAGTTCGGCATCTATTTCTTTAAAGGTCCATAATCTTTATGAGGTGGGACGTGACTGGGGCTGGCCAAACCTCAGGATGCCTCGGGATGGGGAGAGAAAGAGAAGCAGTGGAGAGAAATTAGCGTAGCTGCTGTTCATGATATTAATAGCACAAGTTGATAATGTGCATTTGATCAGATGTTCTGGAGCACACGTTTATGATATGTGACATTTGTTATGTGTAGGCTTTGCTAATAAGATACATTTTTAATCTGCACTTAAACTGAGAGAGTGTGTCTGAGGCCCGAACACTGTCAGGAAGTCTATTCCAAAGTTTAGGAGCTAAATGTGAGCTCTACCTCCTTTAGTGGACTTTAGTGGGCTATTCTAGGAACTACTAGAAGTCCAGAGTTTTGAGATCTCACGGAGCGTGATGGATTGTAGCATGTTAAAAGACTGGATAGATACATGGGAGCCAAACCATTTAGTGTTTTATAAGTAAGAAGCAGTAGTTTGTAGTCGATTTGAAACTTAACAGGTAGCCAGTGTAGGGACGATAAGATTGGGGTTATATGATCATATTTCCTTGACCTTGTAAGAACTCTTGCTGCCGCATTCTGAACTAACTGAAGCTTGTTTATTAATGATGCAGGACATCCACCTAGTAATGCATTACAATAGTCTATTCTGGAGGTCATGAATGCATGGACGAGCTTCTGTGCATCAGATATAAATAATGTTTCTTAGCTTAGAAATATGTCTAAGGTGAAAGAAGCTGTTTTTGTAACTTGGTTGATATGATTTTTAAAAGACAAATTGCTCTAAAATAACTCCCAGGTCTTTTACCGTTGAACTAGTAGTTACAGAACATTCGTCTAAATGTAGGTTGAAATGCTGGAGCTTCTGTATACTGGTTTTTGGGCCGATAAGCAAAATCTCCGTCTTATCAGAATTTAATAATAGAACGTTATGGGTCATCCAGTCTTTTAATTCATTAATACACTCAGTTATCCGAGCCAATTGAGCTGTATCGCCTGGTTTAGATGAGATATATAGCTGGGTATCATCAGCATAACAGTGGAAGCTAATCCCATGCCTTCTAATAATATTTCCTAAGGGAAGATGTATAGTGTGAAAAGCAGGGGTCCTATAACTGAACCTTGTGGCATGCCATAATTTACTAGCATTAACCTGTATAGCTCTCCATTTAAGTCTACAAAATGTTAACGATCAGACAGGTAGGATTTAAACCAGCTTAATGCCTGTCCCTGAATGCTGAAGTAATTTTGTAAGCGATCCAGGAGCAGATCATGATCTATAGTGTTGAATGCAGCACTAAGATCTAGTAAAACCAACAGAGAGATTTATCCTTGGTTTGAAGCTAAAAACAGATCATTTGTGATTATAACTAGAGCAGTTTCTGTGCTATGATGGGGCCTAAAACCTGACTGAAACTCTTCAAAGATATTGTTCTCTTGTAAGTAGGAACAGAACTGGGCAGCGACAATCTTTTCTAAAATCTTAGACATAAATGGGAGATTAGAAATGTGTCTGTTATTTGATAGCGTGTTTGGATCCTAATTAGGTTTCTTCATGAGGGGCTTAATAACTGCTAACTTGAGGGATTTAGGGACGTGACCTAATGATAGTGAGGAGTTAATAATATTTAGAAGAGGCTCACCAGCTGTATGTAACACTTCCTTCAATAGATTAGTTGGAATGGGATCTAACTGACATGTTGTTGATTTAGCTTTGGTAATAACATTATACAGCTCTTCCTGTCCTGTACATGTAAAGCAGTGTAGTTGTGGAGTTGTAGGTAAGATTGTGTCAGGAGATGCTGTCAGAGGTTGGACCGCCATAATTGTTTTTCTAATACTGTAAATTGTTTCAGTGAAGAAAAGTCCTCACTACTATACTGTGATGGAACACATTTTTCAGATACCTGATTTGTTGTTAATTTAGCTACTGTACTGAAAAGGAAATTGGGATTGTTTTTGTTGATTTCTATGTGTATGTAACTATACCCAGGTGGACTCGCATCATTTAAAGCTACATATTCATTCGGTTTAATCCACGTTTCTGTCAAACACATTATTAAACTCCTGGTCGGTAATAATTTTGTTGATCTTCTTCTTCATCTTTCGGCTTCTCCCATTAGGGGTTCCCACAGTGGATCATCCGTCTCCACACCCCCTGTCCTCTACATCTGCCCCTGTCACACCAACTACCTGCATGTCTTCCTTCACCACATCCATGGACCTTCTCTTTGGCCTTCCTCTTTTCCTACCTCCTGGTAGCTCCATCGTCAGCATTCATCTACTGATATACCCCATGTCCCTCCTCTACACATGTCCAAACCATCTCAATCTCGCCTCCCTCACCTTGTCTCCAAAACGTCCTACATGTGCTGTCCCTCTAATAAACTAATTTCTAATCATGTCCATCGTCTTTACTCCAAACAAAAACCTTAACAACTTCAGTTCTGCTACCTCCAGCTCCACCTCCTGTCTTTTACTCAATGCCACTGTCTCTAAACCACACAACATCGCAGGTCTCACCACAGTCCTATAAACTTTCCCTCTCACTCTCACAGATACTCTTCTATCACAAATCTGTGATGGGCCTGGAGAGGTGGAGGTATGCGCTGGAGAGAAGAGGAATCCCTTCTCTCCAGCGCATACCTCCACCTCTCCAGGCTCTTCTCCACCTGCTCCCTACTCTCACCACAATAAAAAATAAAAAATCACAATACCATCCGCAAACATCATAGTCCATGGAGACTCCTGTCTGACCTCGTCAACCTGTCCATCACCTCTGCAAACAGGAAAGGGCTCAGACCCGATCCTTGATGCAGTCCAACCTTCACCTTGAACCAGTCTGTCGTTCCTACTGCACACTTCACTGCTGTCACACTGTCCTCATACATGTCCTCCACCACCCTCACATACTTCTCTGACACACCAGACTTCCTCATACAATACCACAACTCCTCTCTCCACCCTGTCGTACGCTTTCTCTAAATCCACAAACACACAATGCAACTCCTTCTGACCTTCTCTATACTTCTCCATCAACATTCTCAAAGGAAATAAGGCGTCTGTGGTGCTCTTCCTCTGCATGAAACATACTGTTGCTCACAGATGGTCACTTCTTCTCTAAGCCTGGCCTCCACTACTCTTTCCCATAACTTCATGGTGTGACTGATCAACTTTATTCCCCTGTAGTTACTGCAAGTCTGCACATCTCCCTTATTCTTAAAAACCGGTACCAGCAGACTCCTTCTTCATTCCTCAGGCATCCTCTCACCTTCCAGAATCTTGTTAAACAATCTGGTTAAAAACTCCACTGCCATCTCTCCTAAACATCTCCATGATTCTACAGGTATGTCATCTGGTCCTACCGACTTTCCACTCTTCATCCTCTTAATAGCTGCTCTCACTTCCTCCTTACTAATCCTATCCACTTCCTGCTTCACCATCTCTACACCATCCAACCTTCTCTCTAACTCATTTTCCTCGTTCATCAGCTGCTCAAAATACTCCCTACATCTTCTCAACACACTCTCCTCACTAGTCAACACATTTTCCTCTCCATCCTTTATTGCTCTAACTTGCAGAACATCCTTCCCAGCTCGGTCCCTCTGCCTCGCCATTTGGTATAAATCCTTTTCTCCTTCCTTAGTGTCCAACTTCTCATACAGCAACTCATATGCCTTCTCCTTGGCTTTTGCCACATCCCTCTTTACCTGCTGCCGCATCTCCTTGTACTTCTGCCTCATTCCACCACCACGTTTCTTTGTCTTATTTTCTATTTCCAGATGTTACACCAAGTACCTTTCTAGCTGTCTCCCTTATCACTTCTGCAATAGTTGCCCAATCATCCAGCACCTCTTCACCACCACAGAGTCTGTGTCTGACCTTTTCCCTGAATCTCATACTACAGTCTTCCTCCTTCAGTTTCCACCATCTAATTCTTCTTTTAGTCCTCACTCTACTCCCCTTCTTCTTCACCTCCAAAACCATCCTACAGACCACCATCCGATGCTGTCTAGCTACACTGTCCCCCGCCAACACCTTACAGTCTCAAATCTCCTTCAGGTTGCATCTCCTGCATAGAACATAGTCCACCTGTGTGCACCTTCCTCCACTCTTATACGTTACCCTATGATCCTCCTTCTTCTTAAAATAAGTGTTCACCACTGCAATTTCCATTCCATTCCAAAATCTACCACCATCTGCCCTTCCACTTTCCTTTCCTTAAAGCCATACCTACCCATCACCTCCTCATCACCTCTGTTCCCTTCACCTACATGCCCATTAAAGTCTGCCGCAATCTCCAAACGTTCATTCCTAGGTACACCATCTACCACTTCATCTAATTCACTCCAGAATTTTTCCTTTTCCTCCGTCTCACAGCCTACTTCTGGAGCATAAATACTGATGACATTTATCCTCATACCTTCAAATTCCAGCTTCACGTTCATCACCCTATCAGAAACTCTCTTCACCTCAACTACACTCTTACTGTACTCTTCCTTCAGGATCACCCCTACATCATTTCTCTTTCCATCCACACCATGATAGAACAGTTTAAACCCACCTCCAATGTTCCTGGTCTTGCTCCCTTACCACTTGGTCTCCTGAACACATAACATATCTACCTTTCTCCTCTCCATCATATCAGCTACCTCTCTCCCTTTACCAGTCATAGTACCAACATTTAAAGTACCAACCCGAACCTCCACTCTCCTCCACTTCTCCTTTTCCTGCTGTCTCTGTAGACGTCTTCCTCCTCTCCTTCCCCTCCTTCGGCCAAAAGTAGCCCAATTTTCACCGGTACCCTGTTGGCTAACGATACCTGTGGCGGTTGTTGGTAACCCAGGCCTAATAGAGATTAGGGTCAGGGATTAGGGTTGGGGATTAGGGTTAGGTTTTAGGGTTAGGGTTGGGGTTAGGGTTAGGGATAGAGGTTAGGGGTAGGGGTTAGGGGTAGGGGTTAGGGTCAGGGTCAGGGTTAGGTTTTTGGTTAGGTTTGTGGTTGGGTTAGGGTTAGGTTTTGGTTAGGGTTGGGGTTAAGATTAGGTATAGGGATAGGGTTAGGTTCAGGGGTTGAGGTTAGGGTTGGGGTTAGGTATAGGGATAGGTTTAGGTTCAGGGGTTGAGGTTAGGATTAGGGTTAGGTTTAGGGGTTAGGGTTAGGGGTTAGGGGTAGGGGTTAGGGTCAGGTTAGGGGTTAGGGGTTAGGGTTAGGTTTGGGGTTAAGGTTAGGGGTTAGGGGTTAGGGTCAGGTTAGGGGTTAGGGGTTAGGGTTAGGTTTGGGGTTAAGGTTAGCGGTTAGGGTTAGGTTTAGGGTTGGGGTTAAGGTTAGCGGTTAGGGTTAGGATTTAGGGTTAGGATTTAGGGTTAGGGATAGGGATAGAGATTAGGGTTAAGTTTTAGGGTTAGGATTTAGGATATAGGTGTTAGGGTTAGGATTTAGGGTTAGGGATAGAGGTTAGGTTTAGGATTTAAGGTTAGGGATAGAAATTAGGGTTAGGGTTAGGTGTTAGGGTTAGGTTTGGGGTTAAGGTTAGCGGTTAGGGTTAGGGTTAGGGTTTAGGGTTAGGGTTAGGGTTAGGGGAAATAGCCGCAGCT
>JAAIIK010000267.1:35515-46391 GCA_014706435.1 Silurus glanis
ACACACACACACACACACACACACACACACACACACACACACACACAGCTCTTGGAATGGGCCATCTGTAGATGAGAGTGGATTTTTTGTGACTCATGCTCACTTTGTCCAATGGTTTTATAACCCCAAAAGGAACCGGCGAGGTTTAAAATTTCGGTCGCGCGAGTATATGCTAATACAGTTATAATTATACAGAGATGATACAGATTGTACAGAGTGGAGCAGAACTGCATGATGATTATTGGCAGTAAAGCATCAGTGAGCCATCAGTGTTCTAGACGTGTAGTGTAGTGTACAGGACCGGCTGGGAAATACTTACACATTTAATCTCTCCGCAACTTTCTACCAGTGTTTTTTTCCATGGTTTTGTGGATTTCGAGGTTTTCCCTGGTGTTTTAATAAAGTTTTCAAATTCTTCATAACCATCACACAATAATTCTGGAAGAAGAACCTGTTTACGCACATTAGAGCCCATTCCCTACATTTGTTCAAGTATAAAGTTCCATAAGGTTACAACGTAGGGTTAAACTCAAGAATGGGTCTGGACTGTAATTAATGTATACAGTTTCCTACAATAGCACAGAGCTACAATCACCATGAACAGTTTTTTCATTTAAGCATCTATCAGTAAACAGGTGACAACCTAAGCAACGATGAAACAATAATGAATGGACATTCGTTGACACTCAGAGGAAACTGGCTTCTCTTTTGAGTTTTAGAGATTCTACCTAATACCATCTCAGGAGGTTTTTCTTCTGTTGCCACTGGTTCACTCGTGGTTCAGTCATTTTTTGATGTTGAAATTAATATTTATTTATGTTTAATTTGTTCAATTCTATAATCTGCTATGGGACAAAGTCCAATGTAAAGGCGCTATACAAATAGTACTTAACTTGATGTGACTTAGCCATTGTAGCACTGACCAGCCAACCCCAGCACTGTCCATCATGGTTTCTAGTATCGATATTCATATATAAAGCCTTTTCAAACAATGCTTGAATACACAATTATCCCAAACAATGCAATCCTGATATAATAATCACATCTGTACATGGAGAACTCAGCTCGGCAGAACATAAATGACACACTCAGATGATTCTGGCGGTGCCATTTGATCTTGCATGTACAATATACAAAGTACAGGGCCCTGGAGCTAACATGCTTTTTTGGATGTTTCCTAAAAGTAACAATAAATGGATAAAAAGTATGTTTGTTCTTTAATCAGTAAAACAAAAACAACAAATTGCTGTTGTAAAGTGGGGGAAATAATGATTTGATCCCATGCTGATTTTACAACGAAATAAACAGTCTAGAACGTCAGGTTTATTAGGTTTATTTAAACAGAGAGGCAGAAAATAAAAAAGAAAAGTTATAAAATAATTTGTATTCGATCGAGTGAAATAAGTATTTGATCCCATACCAAATTAGCAAGAATTCTGACTCTTACACACAAATTAGTTCTGGCACTTTAATATCAACTCATTATGTGCATAAAAAATACACGTCATAGAATCAAACGCTTCCATTCAAACCTCTCCACCACCATGGGCGAGATCAAAGAGCTGTCAAAGGACATCAGGGACAAGATTGTAGACCTGCACAAGGCTGGAATGGGCTACTTGCTGGTTGGTAGGGGATCAAATACTTATTTCAATCAATCAAATACAAAGTAATTTATATATTATATTATCATAAAAAAAAATTGTCAATTTTTTTGTAAGGGGGTAAATTTGCAAAATCAGCAGGAGATCAAATAATTATTTGCCCCACTGTATAAGAGAAAATAATAAAGCCTTCAGAGTGATGAAAATATAATGACAGTTTTCTTTGTTGTAGCGCCTGTGAAAAGTGTTAAAACTCTGAGTGTTTGTGGTGTTTGAGAGACAAAGACGTTCCTTTTGTTTCTACTCACGAGTTGCAACAAACTCGTTAATGTAATGGTCTGAAGATTGCCTTTGACCAAACAAATCTATAAATGTTTTAGTAAAAAATCCTTCCATAGCATGAAGATCAGCTTTACACAATCTCAGCATCCGGACAGTTCGTTTCTCCAAACATTCATCCCAGAGCAGTGTGGCGACTCTCCGCTATGTCGGGCTGAACACAGACACGAGAAACCCAAATCGGTGGTAAAGTGGGGTATTGGGGATTAAAACTGAAAGTAAAAAAGGGGAAAAAGTGTTCTGGTGCCCAGGAAAAGGAGGTGAAGAGTGGTCCCGACAGGTGGGCTGGCTCTGCCCAAGTCGCCATTACCGCATAGGGGTCAGGGACTTCATGCCGCAAGGCCGAGAAGTTTCCCACCTGTATGAGGCGTTGCGAGGGTCTGGCGGAAAATCTTCTGCATCTGCCGTCTTTGCCTGTAATGAGAGAGGATAGGGGAGAGAGCCACCATTAGTCAGGAACCAATGCTTCTCCACTTCAATGTCCTCCCGGCCACCTTTTATAGACACCGCCGGACTTGAAGACAATGTGGAGCCCCCACGCTTGTCCTCCAAGCTGGGCTGCGCCGCCTTAGCGCCTTCCGTCCGCAACCTGCTGGCGGTTGAGATTGAAACGCTTGCCCCTTCCGGTTCATGAGACGGAGGCCCATCGTCACAGCAGATCAGTAAGATTTAGGTGCAGTGACTGAGCAGGTCAATCCAGATGACGGTTTGATTTCTAAATAACACTTGCAGAACTCGGACGTACACTTCGGCTCATTGTCTTGTTGTAGTGTTGGTTTAGCCATGTTGGTTCAGGATTTATTTCACGTTCTGGAATCTTCCCTGCTCCAAAACAACCCCAAACCATTTAGCTTCCACCTCCATGTGTGAGTGTGGGGGTGAGGGAGTCTGATCACATCTTCTCTTCTGTTCTCAGTGTTACATAAGATATTCTGTTAGAGACAAAAATGTCACATTTGGACTCCACAGAACTTTCTTCCATTCATTCACTGTCCAATTCTTGTGTCTTTTTCCTTTTAGTAAATTTGTTGTATAGAAACAAAAGGAACATGAATGTGTCTCAAAAATCATAAAAGACACTTTTCACAGGCACTGTATATCATTTTTTTATTACAGTTTTATTTTTCTAAATATGGTATCAATTTCTGTAGCCATAAAGTCAATAATTAGTATTGTCTACTGACTTCCTGAATCTTAATGTGCTCCTAAATAAGACTTTTCAAGCATGTGTGTGTGTGAGCAGATGATGGGTGATTCTAATGATTCCCAGGACTTCTTTAAACACACTGTAATGCTGAGTGTGTAATTATTGCAGTCTCTGAAGAAAGCTTTAATTGAACCAACCACGAGCTCTGTGTTTAACAAGTCCAGAGCTTTGGCTTTGGTTTCTTTTGCGTTCAGAGCTCCAGCCTACAGAGGATGAATCATCAAAATCACATCATCACCTACGCCTCCGAAACTCGCCGACTCTCTGCCCGGGTCCAGGGGAAACCCACACGATTTAGTGGTTTCCCAAATGTTGGGAAAAACCTGAAGTTTTAAAAAAGTTCTAAATGGTTTTATAATAGTGAGCTACAATGCTAAAATGACTATGTCTAGAGTATTTTTCATATATAAATGTAGTATTCTATAAAGAGGAACGTTATTACATTAGCTAGTCGGCCATCTTGGCTTATTATTGTTCAACTTACTATCCAACATTCAATGCTCCAATACAAACATACAATCAGCTAAAGAACAGACGACCCGAGAACAGAAATCTGAAATCTGAAGGTACACATCTGAAGTTTGTGGACACCTGACCATAAGATTGCTATTTGCTTCTTTTTGAACATCCCACATTCCACATCTAGTTCTTATTTGCTTTTATAATAAGTTCTACTGTTCTGGGAAGATGTTCCACTAGATTTTGTGGAGATTTGTGGAGATGTATTCAGACACAAGGGTGTTAGTAAAATCAGGTACTGATGTAGGTGAAGTGAGGAGGCCTGGGGTGAAGTCAGCATTCACATTCATTATGTTACATTAGGGTTGGAGCTCTATAGCAGGAGATCTTCCACATATTCCAACCAGACGAAAGATGGAAGAACCACATACAGATGGATGTCCTAATACTTTTGTCAATACAGTGTATTTCACAATAATATAAGCAATTAAACTGCAATCTCTACAGCAGCTTCTTTTGATGTCACTGTTTAATCCTTAAGATGTTTGTGAGCATTAAAGCAGCAATGGAAGCATGCTGAGATGTGTGAGCAGTTCACTTGTGCGAGCACTGAGCACTGAGCCACACACTATTAAACACACTGGTAAAATGCAATAAAGCTCATGACAAGATGATGATTTGATGAAATGATGAGATGGTAAGGAAGGCGGTAGCTTTGTGGTTAAAGCATTGGACTCTATTTTGGAAGGTCACAAGTTCAAATCCCAACACCACGAAGCTACCACTCCTGTGCCCTTGCACAAGACCCTTGTTAATCGTTTTGGATAAGGGGTGTCAGCCAAATGCCATAAATCTGGTCTGAAGATTTAAATCTAAATCTGCGTTAGTAGAAAGCACATCATCGGATAACATCCGTCCCTTTCTGATTTCCTTCCATGTTTGTGTTTTTCTCCTGCAGGTACGTACCAGGGACAGTGGGTTGGTGGGATGCGACACGGATATGGCATCCGTCAGAGCGTCCCATACGGCATGGCGGCCGTGATCCGCTCTCCACTGCGCACCTCCATAAACTCCCTGCGCTCGGAGCACAGTAACGGCACTGCGGGGACGCCAGGCACCGGAGGGGGCATTAGCCCGGCGGTGTCACGGGGTGGCTTCGTCCTAACGGCTCACAGTGAGGCTGAGCTTCTGAAAGCGAAAAAGAAAGGCCTCTTCTTCCGACGCTCTCTGCTCAGTGGCCTGCGTTTGCGCAAGTCCGAGTCGAAGAGCTCTCTGGCCAGCCAGCGCAGCAAGCAGAGCTCGTTCCGGAGCGAGGCGGCCATGAGTACGGTGAGCTCTGCTGCTTCAGATGTCAACTCCACCATCAGCCTGGGTGAGGCCGAAGGAGAGCTCTTGCCCACCAGCTCCAATGTCAACGACGATGCCAACGATGACGACGGCGTGGATGCTACAGCCACAGAAAGCTACACGGGCGAGTGGAGGAACGACAAGCGCGCAGGCTACGGTGTGAGCCGACGCTCGGACGGTCTCTGCTACCAAGGCGAGTGGTTGAGTAACAAGCGCCACGGCTACGGCTGCACCACCTTCCCCGACGGCACCAAGGAGGAAGGGAAGTACAAGCAGAATGTGCTGGTTAGCGGCAAACGAAAGAATCTCATCCCGCTACGTGCTAGCAAGATCCGGGAGAAGGTCGACCGTGCCATTGAAGGTGCAGAAAAAGCGTCTGATATCGCAAAGCAGAAAGCTGAGATCGCTTTGTCCAGGTCAGTGTGAAAAGTCGTTTTTGCATTATACTCATCACCTGTAGGGGCAGAGTTTACATAACAGGACTCAAAACATCACCTGACCCTCCCTCTGATGGATTTTTAGTTTTTACTCTAGTGTTTGTGTGTGTGTGTGTGTGTGTGTGTGTGTGTATGTGTGTGTGTGTGTGTGTGTGTGTGTGTGTGTGTGTGTGTATTATTACTGCGAGTAATAAAGCTAGAAAAACGTACAAAAATGACAGCCTTTTTAATGCACTCTGATTTACGCCCAGCCCGAGCTCTGGCTCACTCACTCGGTCCTTGGTCTCATTCCATATTTAGGAACCACATCACTGTTTAGTTGTGGATTTTGTACTATTTATTTATCTTGTACTGGAGACCCCTTCTGTAAAGAAATAAATTTCCGCAAACTTCATCTGGGGAATTTTGGAAATATTCCAATTTGGAAACTTACCAGGAAAGTATGGGAGTTTGTGGGATTTTGTGAGAATTTATGGGAATTTTTGGCAGATAATTTATATAAACTGTATCATATACAAAAACTAATTATAACATTTTGTTTGGTCATAAGCTGACATGCATGCAAACTAATACAGATTTAATAAATGACAATTGACATTTAATCGTTAGTATAATTTTGTAACAGCTTACACACAGCACAAGGAAGTTTTAAACATAAATTGATACATTTATGTGAATACTCTCCAAGATGAACATTTTTGTCATTATTTTGTGTGCAGGATGTTATAGGCTCACCTGCAACTGGGTAAATTCCCAGTTTATTCCCATTAATTCATATCATATTAATAATTCATGTATTAATTCATGGAAAGTTTCCAGTCTTGAAAATACCTGGATTTTGCAACCATAATTCTGAACAATTAGGTTTTAGAACTCAGCAAAGCTCCAGTATTAAAATGTGTGTGTGTGTGTGTGTGTGTGTGTGTGTGTGTGTGTGCGTGTGTGTTTGAGAGAGCACAGGTTCGATCAATAGCACGTGTGAAATCTGAAATGTGTCCTGTGTTGGAATTCAATCGTTGTGAATTTTGTTACGTCACTTAACAAAGGTTTGAACCAATCGTATGTCTTAGACACATTTAGGTAACTAGCTACTAGCTTACCTGTCGTTATGGTTACGGTATACATGTGTTTGTCAGGAATGTTGTTAACTAGCTGACTAGCCTGGCATGCTAACATTTCCTAGCTACGTTACTATTAAAAAATACTAAACGATGAGTTAGCATCATCACTGGGACGTTTTTCCCCAACACCGCCGCCATGTAAACCAGCCAGGTGTTTCCAGTGAATACAATGTTTAATTTATTACAGAACTTTTTTTATCTGTTTATGGCTACGTTTAATTTTCCCACTCAGCAGCTACACTGTATGAGCAAAAGTATTGGGACACCTGACTTTTCCGTCCATCCGTGAGTCTTCTTTAGTGTGCTAGCACAAATTTGAAAGTGTTAGCAGTACATTTTGCCACTCAGATTTTGAGTAGGCAGCGATCGAGCTCTTAGTGAACATGGGGAACACACTTGTGGCTGACTGAATCTTCACAAAATCTGGTGGAACATCTTAGAAGAGTGGAGCTCATTATAACAGCAAATGGAGACTCAATGTGGAATGAGATGTTCAAAAAAGAACATACCAATCTTATAGTTAGCTGTCCACAACCTTTTGGACATAATGTGTATAAACAGTCATTTCCCCACCAGCCTCTGTTTCCTGTCTCTCTACAATTAAATCTTGAAGGTGTCCAGAAAATATAAAGCTACAACTTTTACCTCTGAATGTTACAAAGCCCTGACACTGGAGACTCCTTCCACACATGATACGCTAAAATATTCCTCCAAAGAAAGAATATCACATTTTACGTGGACCATATGTAAAGCTGTACGGCTCCATGTGACCGTTACCGTAGGAACTATATTGTATTAGAATGAACAAATTTAATCAAAACCTTTTGACCAATCAGAACTGAGAACTGAACAGCGCTGCAATTCAAATGCCATTTAATATGTCTAGTCCGGCATATGTGTGTGTGTGTGTGTGTGTGTGTGTGTGTGTTTGTGTGTGTGTGTGTGTGTGTGTGTGTGTGTGTGTGTGTGTGTGGGAACGTGCAGAGGTATGCATGCGCTATATCTAGATCGTCACTCACCCTTCAAATCCCATTGACCTGGTTTTAGAGGCAGCGATTACACACTAACACTAACGCTGCTGATCTGCTCACTGCTTAGCCATGTCCTGTCCCGCTCACACATCAAGACCACACACTTTTTATTTCATATATATATATATATATATATATATTATTATTATTATTAATGAATCTCCACAAATCCTGGAACATCTTCCCAGAAGAGCGGAGGTTCCTATAACAGTGAATGGAGACTAAATGTGGAATCTGATGCTCAATAAGCACATACCAAATTATGGTCAGGTGTCCACAAACTTTTGGAAATATACTGTATTTAAATAATGTCATCCAATTGCAATCGATAATGTTTTAATCACAATTTAATCGCCACTGAAGGCTGCGTTGTGATTGGTCAGAAGGTGTTTAGTAATGCGGCTCTATGTTATCGTTTTTATAGCAACAGGTCATTCATGGGGTACGACAGATATATAAGGACATAAGAAGGTGTAAGGAGTCTCCAGTTTTATGGTTTTGAAAACGCAAAATCTTGATGACGCAGGAGTTTTGCAGTTTCTCAGCAACATGAGCTGCGTAACAACAGGCTGGTGAGGGAAGGACTGATTTCAGATGCTATAACATAAGTGAGAAGAGGACCTCACCTGAGACCTGGAGGAGCCCGCAGAGGACTCATCATCTGTGCAATCACCAGAATCAACACGTTCACTAGAGCTCAGGTCCCTAAAGAAACCCCCTCGAAGGTCTCTGAGTGGTCCTTAAGGTTTAATTACATACTTTAAAGTTGCACTGTGTCCTCCAGATGGAGTTCCAGAGGACGTCCCCTCAAGGACACCAGCACAGTCACAAGCAATTAGCTGTGAAACCTTCGCTTTAGTAACGGTCCTAAGAAGGTGAAGTTCTAAGCTTCATCTCTGTAGTGGATACAGGGGCCCTGAGGAGAGATGGAGAACTGGGACGAGAAGATGTGTGGAGGTTATGCTATTAATGAGGAACTGATCTGAGGTTGAACAAGACAGAATGAAACATCAACTGTTTGTTATTGGACCTCAGGAGGGATGGACATTTCTCATTGTTCTTTCTGTAGGATTATAATGGATTTTGAACATCTCATTCCACATTTAGTTTCCATTTACTGTTATAATGAGCTCCACTCTTCTGGGAAGATGTTCCACTAGATCTTGTTGAGATTTGTGCAAATTCATTCAGCCACAGGGGTGTTAGTAAAGTCAGGCACTGATGTAGGTGAGGGTTAGAAGCTTTATAGCAGGAGATCTTCCACTGCAACCCATGTAAAGCAGAACTTCATGGAGCTGGGTTTGTGTGCAGGAGAATTGACATGCTGGAACAGGTTTTGGGTCTCCTAGTTTAAGTGAAGACAAAATATCATGCTCTTGCATCCAAAGACGTCCTACACAATTGTGTGTACAACTTTGTGGTAACAGTTTGGAGAAGGTTGGAAATGTCAGATGTCCCATATAATATATGTTTTTGGGAAGTACAGTGTGGTATCAGAAGTGAAAAAGAGACCTATGAGAGCCGGGTTTCTTTGTACACAATCTTTTGATAAAATGTGAATGGTTACAGATTTGCAGCAGGAAGCCATGCGGTCAGGCCTGTCTACAGCACAGCATGAACATTAGAGCGAGGACACCAGGGAGGATGTGACATTTTCAACAGACTCTAAACAAACTGCTAAGAGGAACTGAGTGAACTATAACACTCTCTTAAAGTTCTTAACATAGCAGAAGGCTGAGGAGAAAAAATAAAACGTTTAAAATGCTCGTGAAGAAAGTGTAAATGTTGATGGATATCAGGGTTCTTTGGGTCTTGCATTCAAAAAACCTTTTAGAAATTTGCAAAGGCTTTTGTAGCCTGGCTAATCCCAGGTACGGTTCATGCTAGCGTGGGAGATATTGTGTAAAACTCACCTATAATTAACAGCGGTGGAAAGTAACTAAATAAATGTTACTGTATTGAAGTAGCTTTTTCACGTATCTGTACTTTACTGAAGTGTTTTCATTTAAGGAGACTTTTACTGTAACTTCGCTTGATTTCAAAGTATTTAACTTTTTACTCAACTACATTTACTCACCAATCAGGATCGAGCGCACGTTCTGTTTTAAACTCGTTCTGATTGGCGCTCGGTGTATCTACTGTATGTATCACCAACATACAGTTCAACACATGTGACCTCATTTGTGCATTTTTTAAAGTATTTTTTATTTTAAAAAGGTTTTGGGCTCATGATTTTTTTTTCTATGAGATCACATCCCCAAGTGACGTGTAGTTCGCTTACGTTATAGCAGCTATTAACAGTCATTTCTTCACCTGATTCTTTTTTTCTTTACCGTAATAAGAGCGGCAGCTTGGCGATAGTGGGTCTTGAACCCCCGACCTTCTGATCAGTAACCCAGAGCCTGAACCACGACTACTTTTATGCTTATTTACAGTTGCTTAAGTTGCTCAAGCTTGGTGGTGCTGGAGCTTGAATTCACAACCTTCTGACCAACCATTTAACGACAACTTTACATTATATTTACATTTACATTGATGTTACATTTGGCAGACACACTTATCCAAGGGTTCATGGCCTTGCTCAAAGGGCAGCTTAATGGTGCTGAGATTTGAACTCATGCCCTTCCTGAGCTACAACCACCACTTTAAAATACCACTTAAACATTCATGAGCAATCTTTTAAGACTTCTAAATCAATCTGAATGATCCACAGCAAGTAAATTTCTCTTTTAAACGTTTTTATTTCTAAATGTAAATTACGTCCTGTCTGTAGGAAAGCGGCAGCTCAGTGCTTAAGGCTTTGGCGCCAGATCAGAAGGTCATGAGTTCAAATCCCAGCACCACTAAGAATTTCAATGTGCTGTAAAGTACATGTAAGCACCTTTGTATTGTTGTTTTTTTTCTTCGCGTCTTCCAAAGAAGTATACATTTATATCCTGTACGAATGAATCCCTTTAAAACCCGAACACAGTTGTGTAACCCGATTGCGTGGCATTACGCGCCAGATTTAGCCCTTTAAAGCTCCATAATTGGATCATTTGTTGTGACAGGAACATGAGAATAGGCCCAGAGAGCCAAGCGTTTCATTGAAACATACAATTTAACTACAAATAAAAAATAGTGCAGGTTTACGATGTGAATCAGGGACGTTTCATGAAGGAAAAAATGACCTTTGATCTATACTATGAAAAAAATTATTATCTACCAAAAAATCAGGACCAGATTAGAATGGAATTCTTGACTCAGCTTCTAGAAACAATCAGCCTTTATATTTATAATAATGTTCATATATATATATATATATATATATATATATATATATATATATATA
>JAAIIK010000267.1:103135-115443 GCA_014706435.1 Silurus glanis
GATAGATAGATAGATAGATAGATAGATAGATAGATAGATAGATAGATGTGAAAAGTTTCTGAACAATTTTCACATCCATTAACTGATTTCTGTTGATTAATTTGTGTTAATTGGCGCTTTATTACTCTGTGCGCGTGAACAAACGTTGCTCCATCATTCCTCTCTCTCTCTCTCTCTCTCTCTTTTCTTGCCCTCCTCGCGCGCGCGGATCGCGGATGATGAAACAACGCGACGCATTTTCAACACGCGCACACATCCGTCGTCCACGCACTCTCGACACGTGACCCGGTTTTATTGCGTCATTTTTTTTTTTTTTTTTTAATTACATCACTCTTTTACTATTCCGCACACACGCGGCTTTTTTTTTCTTCTTTTCTTTCTTCTTTTTCGAAATGAATGAAAGAGCGCGCGTGAGGTGAAGGGATGAGGGATGGGAGCTGGACGCGCGCGCGCGCGTGTGTGTGTGTGTGTGTGTGTGTGTGTGTGTGTATAGACCCTCAGCGTGTACTCACGGATGCAGAGGCACGCCACGAGCTTGGCCCCGGTCTCGGGCACGGGACACACCGGGAACAGAGGCTTGAGCAGGTATGTGGCGAACACGTAGGCTACGATGTACTGAGATGAAGGTCTGATGATGAGCAGCTCGATCCAGAGCTTGAGGAAGGCCGGCAGGGAGCCGTACACCTCGAGGATGTAGGCGTAGTCACCGCCGGACTTGGTGATGGTGGTCCCGAGCTCGGCGTAGCACAGCGCGCCCACGGTGGAGAACACGCCGCACACCGCCCACACCACGAGCGACAGACCCACCGAGCCCGCCTCCTTCACCACGCCGGTCGGCGTCACGAAGATCCCCGAGCCGATGATGGTGCCCACGATGATGGCCACGCCGTTCAGCAGCGTGATGTTGCGCTGCAGCACCACCGTCTCCTCTCCATCTCCGCCGGATGGACCACCGGAGCCTGCGAGCATCTTCTCCGCCGCCTGGTGGTCCTCCTCTTCCCTGTGGCCCGAGTTTCTCTTCTTCACACTCGACATCTTGGGTCCGACTTCACACAAGGTTCTCGACAGGAGATCTATCTAGGAGAAGCAGAAGAACGAGCCCCGGTTGGTTGCGTGACTCAGGGCAGCGTGGCGATGTGAAGGCGCACCACAACGAGGAAACTGCCTTAAACCTCAACCACGCCGTTGGTTGGTATTCGCCCCGCCCCTTTTCCGCGGGCAAAAATTAAACCTGCTCCTTACTTCCATCTAGAGGCAACTCCAGGTATTACAACTGTATGCCTGCTTCTTCTTCTTCTTACCTCACCCTTTGTTTACCTAGCGGTCATACCCGGTATTACAACTTCACTCTATTGTCTACAGTATGCGGAACTTCGGTTCGATGAACAGGTTTGTAAAAGAAAAATGAAAAAATCTAAACGGACTGGAAATAAATTTGCATAATATATTGTATCAAATATAATGTAAATGTAGATAGCAACGGTTAGAACCGTATGATTTGCGTAGTAATTGTGCAATGTTTTTTTTTTAGAAATATAATTTTTTTTCGAACACCTCTTCTCACTAACATGGTAAGATTAAAAATAACAAGTGTATGAAAACTGATTTTCATGGGATGCATGCATAAGGAATTTGTCATTGTGTGCCGGTGCTATTAAAATATATATATATATAAATTAGGAAAATAAAATAATAATAATAATAATAATAATAGATAAAGTTCAATTCAAAAGTGGGGTAGTACATATCATATATTTTAAGTTTATTTCATGTTTTAAAAATCACCCCCTCACGTTTTTTTGGAGCTCTTTGTCTTCAGGAACATGTCAAAGAATTTCTACTGGACCTTCTGACCTTGGCAGCACAGTCACATGCTCCAGTGTTAAAAGTTGTGTCTACTTACTCAACCTGCTGATCGCATGATCGCTGAGAATATTTCAGATAGTTTTATTCCTGATGGTTTTGATGGTTGCTGTTTAGAGCTGATGGTGGAGAAAAGTCTGGGCTGATGTTTGGTGGTGTAGAACAAACAGCTTCACCTTCACAGGCATCTTCAACGTCCTCAGAGATGCAACTGGTGTACACATGAAGCTAATCAACCATATAATCTTATAATCTCATTTTATATAGATGTAACTCTTTTATTTTACGGCTTTTCAAACGTTCACAAAAATGCTGACGTTCCCGAGCAGTTCCACACCACTGCGTTTAAAACATCTCCAAGAAAGTTTTTACTGAGAAGACAAATAATAAGAAGAAGAATGCGACATCTTTTACTTGGTGGTAAACAAAATAAACCCTTTATTTCATGTGTGTGGTTTTTTTTATTCAGTTTTTGGATTTGCACAGTCGAATCTCCAGGTTCCTCCACCCTCATTTCCTGAGTTCAGGTAGAAGCACGATGGAGGCCGAGTCACACTGACCCTGAAGGTCTCTGAGATATTGAGAAGATTGGATGGGAAGAAAGTAAACAGTTTGGATCCACCTGCTGTGTTGCTGCGGTCTCACACACACCTACACACACACACATACACACATGTGTGCATGGAATGTATCTCAGGATCCACCCCAATAACACTGCAGGGGGAGATCATCTGTGTGTGTGTGTGTGTGTGTGTGTGTGTGTGTGTGTGTGTGTGACGACTTATGAACCTTGTCTTTTGCTATGCTTTCACCTGACACCTTAAAATAAATAAAGGAATAAAAAATAAAAGTACACATCTTGGTTTAATTTTCTTTTTATTCGTCGGCAGATTCCCACGACCTTGTCTCACACACACACACACACACACACACACACACACACACACACACACACACACACTCTCATTCACACTGTATTGTAATGTAATCCATTTTAATAACATGATTCCAACAATTCCAGTGTGCATCGTTTCTGTTATTATTCTGGCCACTGGACATTCTGGTTGAAATGGTTTCTCTGTTTAGATGTTTGTAGTGAAACCCGAAGCAGTTTAAACGCGTTAGAAAAGATACTAAATCAGTAAACAAGCGAACAAATGAACCCCCTGTGCCTTTGAGAGGAACCAGACTCCAGATGGAACCCGTCTTCATCCCAGACACCAAATGTCCATTCATTACATTTCCACTGTTGTTGAGGAGAACTGATCAGTGATTGGTGCTTTGATGGTCCTGAGCCCTTTGTAGAAGACTGCTGATATTATTTACAGTCCAAATCCACCCTCAAAGTTCTTGATTTGCTCAGTAACTTTATGGATCTTCAGGCTGTTGATGTGCAACCATCCTAACACGGAGTGGTCTCCAGCTGAAGAGAACTCCCCCCGATAAGACGAGAAGGACAGGAACACTGGTCACTGGTACCCCAGGATTGTTAAACATTGGTGTCATGAACTTTGTTTCAGAGTTTACGCTCCATAGTCTGACCATTTAGTAGCAGAATGAAATTCTTTCTTCGCATAAACCTGCAGCATTAGGAAGCTGGGGGTCAGTTATGATAGAGCCAGATTAAGGGCCTTGCTCAAGGGCCCAAGAGTGGCACCTTGGACACCGTTGTGGAGATCCGACACGAATATCAGAAGGAGCTCGAACGCTCCGAAAAGAAGACTTCCAGGAGGACACGTTCCAGAAGAACGCTTTGCAGGGAAAAAAAAAGTGGAAAAAGGGAAAGTTTTTTTTATTTTTTTTTTTATTACACACGAGTTACTTCAGACACTTCAGACACACTGAGACCTTCACTAGACAACAAAGTCCATCTCCTGACCTTCCTTCCTTTCTTTCCTTCCTTTCTTTGAGACAGTCCTTTGGTGGAGAGCATCTGGTGCCTTCTGGGCTTCTTACAGTGAGAGAAAATACACTGCATGGACAAACGTTTGTGGACACCTGAGCATAATAATCCCCACTCTTCTGGGAGGATGTTCCACCAATTTTTTTTTTAGAAAAGTACCTGACTGAATCTCCACAAATCTCCCAAAAATCTATTGAAACATCTTCCCAGAAGAGTGAAGGTTATTATAGCAGCAAATGGAGACTAAACGTGGAACAGGATGTTCAAAAAGAAGCACATAAATATCTGGTCAAACTTTGGTCCAATGTGTGGGACAAATGTGTTCTACTCAATCAAGCACTCAATCGGAAAGTCTTCCTAAATCCTTATCCTAAACACAAACACTGATTGGAGATTTCCAGTCATCAGCGTAAACTGTAGATTGGAAAAATACACGCTAACATCTTAGCTTCCTGGTTAGAAGTGGCTACTGATGAATTATTCATTACAATCAGTCACGTCTCAACAATGGACACCACGTTCCACCTGTTCCTCTCTGTGATAAATATAACATGACCACAGTGTTATTTTATTTCTGGATGCAGTCAGGATTTGATTATGGAGCAGGAATTTATGCTCGTGTTTATGTTATAACTTTGATTGTTGTAGGAAAACCCAAAAAAAAACACTAATATGACTTCTACTGGGAATTCCTACTGATGATCTCCCCATCTCCACACCTGACCTGGAAACAACATGGCCGCTCACTACAGTTAGCTGACGAGATAATTGCTAACGAAACACAAACGTTTTTCTTTCCCCACTTTGTAGCTTGAACACTATAAACGAAGTCTTGAAGCTCCGACATCATTTCCTGAAGAAAATCTCACAGAATTATTCGTATTCGGAAACTCGTAAGGAAACTTTTCTCTTTACGCTGATGCAATTTTCTGAATTTTGAGTTAAAGCGTCCCTTTAAACATAGACTTTCCCCCCCCCCAAAAGCTTCATGATATCATCCAGAAATATAAAATATAAGATTTCGTTGAATCTTTGCACGCTTCTAAATTAATGAGGAAAGTCTCCTTATAGCCAGGGGTCCAAAGTCTTTTAGAAATTCTTGGAGGAGTTTCTGAGACTCACCAACTCAAACCTGCTGAATGTAAAAGTCTCTTGTTTTTGAGGAGTGAATCTTTTTTATGGCTAAATGACACACTGACACACTCATAATTATCGAATATAAGAGGAGAACATCTTGTTCGTGAGAAGATATCATATTGCATTATCACCCAGTGCTGCACTACAGGTGAAACCCTACACAACTTTTCCCAGTAAAACTAAATTCCTTCAAAATAATATTCTGGTGGCCGTCTCTCATTAACGTGGTCTAATCTGGTTCTAATTTACATGTCCAGATAAGAGATCTTGGATCCTCATGGAAACGTTACAGGGAATCACCTGATTGGGAGGAAACCCCTCACACTGTCCTACATAAAACCCTTAAGGGTTCCTTGAGAGGAACAACAAAGAAACCTGATGTGTTCCGTGTGGAAATGGAAGCTCATTGGACAGTACGGAAGTAAACGTAATTCGTTAACGTACTTAAGTAGCTTTTTCACGTATCTGTACTTTACTGTAGTGTTTCCATTTGAGGAGACTTTTACTTTGAATTCGATACATTTCAGTGCCAAATATCTTTTTTTAATTTATTGAAATCAGTCGTTCCTTTTTATTCACGAGGATAAAAACGTAACTGGTGAAACACGCAGCGAGTCACCAATCAGTGTCTAGCGCACGCTCCGTTTTACACGTGTTCTGATCGGCGTTCGGTGTATCTACTGATCACCAACATACAGTTCAGCATCAGTTCAACATCAAGCAGAACATTTAGAGAGGAATAAATGATGAAGAAACTCCAGACTCGAACTCGCCACCACACACGTGACCTCGTTTACACGTTTTATTTGAAAAAGGTTTTGTGCTCATGATCATTGTAATAAAAATCAGTGTTTGAGTCATTAATATCATTCTATTAATAGAGCAGTGTGCTGAGAGTCACATTCGAGTCTTTACACATAAAAGAGTTGAGTAAAGAGTCTTGTGATAAAAATGATAACAGGGACATTATAGTTATAATAAATCACTACTTTGGACACTTAAGTACATTTGGAGGCAAGAACTTTTGTACTTTTACTCAAATGAAGGTTTAAAGGCAGCACTTTAACTGGAGTCACATTTTATTGAGTGTTTCTCTACTTGAACTCATGTTTTGTCTACTTCCTCCAGCACTGCTCAAAGGTTTAGATGTTTGATTTCTCTATTGGAAAGATCAAATTTCAGCACCACCATGCTGCCCTTTAACATGGCCATAACCCTCAACTGCACAGCTGTATAATTGTAACAACTGCACAGCTGTATAATTGAGATACGTGTACGTCACTTTTGGTCCAAAGGAACTAGTGTAGTGAACATTTTCTCTCATTTGGATATGTTGGTTTCTGTACCAAGGTTTTGTGAGGTAAACGTTTATCTGGAACTAAATGCGAGTCGATTCTTTATTTGTTATTTATAAAAACATGGTCCCAACCATATTTAGACCTCAGCGTAAAAAAAAAAAAAAGATCAGACGCTGCATTTCTGGAATGAAATCTCCAATCAACACAAGTCTTTCATTTGCTTTTTTTTCTTTAGGCTTCAAACAAGGTGTTCCAGCACACAATGATGGGAAACCCATGTGTTTGTAACCCCCCTCGGCCAAACACAACAAACACGGACCGGGAGCTTTTTTTTGAAGCGGGTTAAAATAAAACTCCAAACTCTCCACACCCACGACCCTGCACGCGTTGTCTTCCTCTCGAGTAGGAGTTCTGCGGTTCTTTCATCGTTCCTTCGTGGAAGAACAATGTAGCACAAGGATCATTGTGTGGTTTCCTTTTAAATACTTCGAGCACACCTTTGGTCACCCAGGGGAAGGTCATGAACACTGAACATTGAGGTGCAGTAACGATTAACGGTTTCACGGTTAAATTAGACGCTTCATATTCGTTCGTGTTTTTAGTTTAACCATTAATTCCAAAAATAATCCAAAGTCAGCAGTTACATCAGTGACTTTCAATGACATTTGGTCTTCCAGGAATGCTGGAAACACAGAAACCCTAAGGGAAGTGACACAAAAATTGTATAATTTAATAAGTCACTCTGGATACGTCCATCTGCCGTACATGTAATCAAAGTTAGACACAATCACAGGTTGAATTCACAAGGAACTAATCTTGTTCACCAGATAAACAAATGGCTCCCTCACTCACCTGTTGATCCCTTTGATCCCTCTATCTTCCTGCATCCACCACTTTCCCTCTAATCCTCTATCATTGCGCACATGATCTCACCCTCTCGTATTGTACCAGAACGTCTATTACATTGTTTTTTGAAGAGCAATTTTTTTTTACAAATGGACATTGTCTCAAAGCAGCTTTACAGAAACAAAGATAAAAGGATGTGTTTGATCTCTAATGAGTGAGCCAGTGGTGACCGTGGTGAAGAAAAAACCTCCTGAGATGGCATGAGGAAGAAACCTTGAGAGGAACCAGACTTAGAACCAGTCCTCCTCCATGGTGGCACCGAATGCGTCGTTGTTGAAACGCGACTGATTAAATGCAAACTGTGCTCCAAGTCCAAATCCATGCTCAATGCTTCAGTGTATCTCATGGATCCCCGGCTGAACAGAGTGGCCTCCAATCAAAGAGAACCCCACCTAGAAGCAAAGTGCAGAGACAAATCTGGCAGGTCTAAGGAGAGGGACAGGAAGATATGGAGGACTTCTAGACTCGTCGTGGCTGAATGAACTTCCACTTTTTTCAAACAGATCTCCAGTAGCACCTAAAGACCTACTTCTTAAAGCGGTTCTTGGATTCTATTTGCAAAAACCACACAATTACTAACTCTCTCCCTAAAGAGGTTTAGACTCACGGTAGTCCTGCTTCGTGTCCTCATAAACCAGCACCAGAATGTGTTTATTAATAAAGACTTCAATCCCGTCTGTAAGTCGCTCTGAGCCAAACACCATGAATGTAAATGTACATGGACAGGATGAATGGCAGAAGGTCTCAGGATTTCTATTTTCCACACAGACACAGTTAATAAACCGATTCTGTGTAATCGGCAGCAGCCTTCGGACTCACAGCTGGAAACACACGAGGAGGAAACAAGGTTCGGGTTGTTTAGGTTTTATTCCATCCTTTACATCAAAGAATCTTTACTACACAGCATTTTTTGGACCGCACGAATGAGTGTTTGTAGCGCAGACGTCTGGGGTGTGTATATTTGTAGAGAAACCTCTTACCGAGAGACCCAGTGCAGCTAGATCGCACCTGGGCAGCACCTGCTACAACAGAGCATGCTGGGGAAAAAAAAAAGGTGCTTTTTGCATGTGTTTTAGAAGAAAAATTTAAACTCACTCAAGATTCCATCGGAACGAAAGAACGGAGATAAATAACAACTCTGGAAGAGGTAAACACTACTCTAACGTGATCACGAGCGATTACAGGAGGAGAAGAAAAACAAACATTGTGCGTGATTCTTTTCAAAACGAAAACAAAAGTGGCAGAAAAAACGATCAGTCAAAGGCAATTAAACAGGGACGCACGTGTTCACGTCACGCTGACGTCCGAGAGCGAGCGGGAAACGTTTTGAAGGTCAGATCCGAAGTAACTCGGATCTCTTTGCTAAATCTCTGCTAACTCGAGATTTTTTTCAAAACAGGTTCAATTCTTACTGTCAGAATTGTATAAGTGTAATCTGATTGGATGGCCAAAAGGGTCAACGACCAATGAGAATATGATCGAGAAAAACATACATTTTCAAACAGAACTTCAAGACAAACTTTTGTCTCGTGCATTAAATAAGTGAACATCTCCCACATTTCACTAAATCGATTACAAACACACACATTAGAATCGGATTTGGAAATAAAAAGATTATGATTTCGGCACGGATCTGATCCCTGTTGACGCATAAAACATGAACGGCAAAAACTTTAACCACCGATATGAAGAAAAATCTGCTCTTTAAACACCTCGGTTTTGTTCCACGTCGAGCAGAACAGTCGAGGTTTTAAAAAAGGAATAAGAAGAATAAAATGCAGAAGACAGAAACCTACACCGGGTTGCCAGATTGTATCGCCTTTTCTATACGTCGATGGTTCGCAATTACAAAAAGTAGTGTAGGTCAAACTTTTAATAAAATGAAATAAAAAATTATGGTGTGAAGGCAAGAAATATACTTTCTATCGCTGTAGGACAGGTGGTGTGTTGTGCAGTCAGCCCGCCTTCCTAATCTGACTAGCGAGGCTGAAACCGACACACACACACACACACACACACACACACACACACACACACACAGAAGACCAGCTGGCCTTTTCAGCTTGGGGCCACCACAGAGGAAAGGGTTTGTACTGTTATTTAGCCATAAAGCAGGATGGCGTCCAGAGAGGAACAAAGGCGACTCGGAGCGCGAGAGCCGACGCACCATCAGAGCCTTCACTCCTGATTAGTGCGAGACTGGTCAGTAAAAGAAAAAAAAACTGATCAGAGATCAGGGTGTTCCTCTGAGCGTGACTTCTTTGTAGCCTGATTCCCGCCCTTCCCAGAATTCTCACACTCGTTTCCTCATTTTACAGGATGGAAGTCTCTCGCTTGCATTTGTGATCTTTTTTTTCCCCTGCCACCTCAGGTCCTGTAGATTCAGATTCCAGTGCGGATTAGAAATACTTCGACTGGGCTTGGTTGAAGGAATGAAGCGAGTCAATCAGACAGACCTCAGAGAACTCGTTGAAGTGGCGCTTACCGTACACCGTGCACCATTAATACTTTTATTTGGTCTTATTATAAAAATACTTCACATCAAACTCTGTAACTGTGAGAGAAGTGGAAGAAAAAATGATGACCAACTGAATCTGATCGATGAACGAGTTTTGTGGCACTGAACATCGAAAATTACGAGATGTATCCGTCGCTACCTGATTACTTCTGCATAGAAACACGAGCGACTCTAATTGTCTCGAATCCAAAGCTTCAGAGACAACAGACCTCCTCCTCCTCCTCATCACCAAGTTCCACCAGGATGCATTCTGGAGAACAATAAACGCGGCCTAATTTTTTAGCATGGCGGCCACCGTAGCTGACGAAATCTTCTGAAGGGTTTCCAAATACAATGCAACAGGGTCATCAACACCCTCTGCACGGAAAACATACTTGAAATAATTCAGAGCTAATGGAAACAAAACAGTAACACGAGGTGCTTCGAGCCTATCACTTTTGTTAGATGAGAGATGTTAGCACAGCTTGGTAATTTTCCTGCCAACCCCAGTGTTTGTGCTTAAGAAAGTACAAAGGTCAGGGTGCCAATACTTTTTTAACATCTAGTACATTTGGGGGATTTTCCCACAAAAACCTATGAGTTTAGTTGGTGTGTCATTTTTTTGTGGGAAGAAAAATAAATAAATAAAGAAATCAGTACTGGAATCTGAACAGACAGAACCTGCATTGCTCTCCTGTAGCTCTGGCGCCCTCTAGTGGCCTGTTTATGATATCACAAACCAATCAAATACAAACCAATCCAGTAAAACCCCTCTCTCTCTCACCCTGATCTGTTCTTCGCTCTTTAACAAGATTGAGGGACATAAATTCGGCAGTGGGACAACGACAGCGTTGGAGCGTAATCCTGAAGGCACTGTGGTTTTCTGAGCTTGTTTTCCAAACTCCGGAAAAAAAAAAGAACCAGTAACTGTAGTTAAAAAGAGTTACGACTACACCGTGTGATCATTATGTACATTTAAAGCTCCTAAACTATATATTTACAGCGTATATTATTTGTATAAAGACATACCGGGAGCAAAAAAAAAAAAAACCAGGAAACACCATAAATCAATAAGAGACTGCAATTAACCCCAGGCCTCCTCACCTCACCTCCATCAGATCCTGACGGGACGTTACACAGGGACGACTACAGAGACTGAAAACACAATCCGCATTATGTAATGTATGTAATATTTCTGCTAAGCTACAATAAGGCACACCTTCTGGGGTTTAATAAACCCACCACCAAAATACTTTGATCCTTTAAACAGAAACGGTTTTGAGTGACACAAAGAGTCGAGTACAAAAGTCCATCACTAACCTTTAAAAAGAAAACGTTTATCTGAACAGACTCTGATTCGATAAACTTGTATTTCTGTATTTTTGTTGGTGGACTCAGACATTGTGGACTCGACTCTGGTTCCTGGTATTAAGAGTGAAATGAAAACAGAAGGTTTTAGGGGGCGTTGGTAACGGCGTTGTGGAGGAATGGGTTAAAGGACGAGCGAATTGTTCGGTCCTTTAGAGACTGCTGGACCCGGAAGTTGTTCACCATGCTCTTCTGGACCTCTTCTTCTGCTGAGGTGAACAGCAAACTCCTGAACACAGCCAGCTAGAGGAGAGAGAGAGAGAGAGAGAGAGAGAGAGAGAGAGAGAGAGAGAGAGAGAGAGATAATATATTTACTTCTCATTTCATCTACAATTCTGCTGCTTCAAATCACACTTCTTCTTTTGGCTTCTCCATTAGGGGGCGCCACAGTGGATCCTCCGTCTCCATACCCCCCTGTCCTCTACATCTGCCTCTTTTACATCAAATACCTGCATGTCTTCCCTCACCACATCCATAAACCTCCTCCTTGGTGTCTCCATCCTCAGCATTCTCCTACTGATATACCCCATGTCCCTTCTCTGCACATGTACAATCACACCTCCCTCACCTTCTCTCTCTTTCTCATTTCCCTCGTTCATCAGCTGCTCAAAATACTCCCTCCATCTTCTCAACACACTCTCCTCACTAGTCAACACATTTCCATCTCCATCCTTTATTGCTCTAACTTGCAGCACAACCTTCCCAGCTCGGTTCCTCTGCCTGGACAATCGCTACAAATCCTTTTCTCCTTCCTTAGTGTCCAACCTCTCATACAGCTCCTCATATGCCTTCTCCTTGGCTTTCACCACATCTCTCTTCACCTGCTGTTGCATCTCCTTGTTCTCCTGCCTACTTTTCTCATCACTGTGCTGATGCCAATCTTCTTTCTCCTTCTGCTCTCCTGCACTTCCTCACTGCCTTAAATCACACAGAGATAAATTAGTGCCAGTAGATGACATTTAATGATCTGAGCTTTAATAAATAATTATTACGAGTGTGAGGAATTAATAATGAAGCTGTTGGAGTGAACTCCTGGTTCTGTTTTTCTTCTGAACCTTTTCTTCTCCAGTTGCTTCGACTCATTTATTAAAATCTCCGCATTTAACATACAGGTTCCATCACAAGCAAAACTCCTCCATGGAGCTCAGTAAAGTCAGTAGATGTCTACAAAAGTTGTCTCACTCTGTATGAAACTAGATGTTACCATGGTTACAGGTGTTGTATGTTCAATGCTCTGAACCCATTGCGATTTCCGTGTCATTGTTTAGAATTGCGTGTGCGCGCGCGCGCACACACACACACACACACACACACACACACACACACACACACACAC
>JAAIIK010000267.1:120128-137422 GCA_014706435.1 Silurus glanis
ACACACACACACACACACACACACACACACACACACACACACACACATTGACAGAATGATTCATGCAGCTAAAAGATGATTATATAACTGTGTATCTGAAGAATCTAAGCGTTCTCACTGGACTTGTCCGTCCTGTCGTCGTACTCGACGAGGAAGGAGTATCCGTTGTTCCAGATCTGCTGGCAGGTTCTGGGGTCGTATCGCGTCACCAGCGGCTTCAGGTTCGGGTCAAAGACGCTTTTCCGGATGCTGATGTCGATGGGAGACTGGCGCTCTCCTCCTGGAACCTCCAGAGGCTCCTGCCACATTGGGTGCACTGAAGTGAAAATAAAGAAAATTTATAAAAAAAAAAAAAAAACAAAAAAAAAAAAACAAACAATGACACACAAAAAAAAGGGAACAATAAACACTGGGAAAAGAAAAAGGATCTAAAACAAACACCTACATTTTTTTATAAACTCCGCCGCCTCGCACGCTTTATGACACATGCTTTTGTTTTACGGATGAAACGTCGTGCGGGAGAAATCAGAAAAGAAAGAGCCCTTTTTTGAGGATCCGTGGAGTAAAGCTAAAGGGAAAGACACGTCATCTCGATGTGGTGAGGGAAGGAGGGGAGAGGAAAAGAAAAACCCGGCCTTGCAGCAGGACCTCGATCTGACGGAGTTTTTGTTTCCAGTGAAAGAACTTTTCTTGGCAGCAGAAGCAGCAGCAGTTTTCCCACGAGACCACACAAGCCTAAAGTTTAAGAAAAGAGAAAATCGCTGGAATACGCTGGAAGTCCGGCTTCTGAGTCGTGACTCTCTGGTTTGGGATTGTGTGTGTGTGTGTGTGTGTGTGTGTGTGTGTGTGTGTGTGTGTGACTAAGAGTTCTAAAGGCGTTTCTCTGTATTAAATATAAGCCACAGGAATGCGAGCAGGAAAATGTTTTTTCTAAATGAGGTCACTAGTGAAGCAGTCGGTGCTTTAATTCCTCCAAACCACTTCAGGATCCACCAGGAGTTGATTTACGCTCAGCCCCGGCCGTCCCTAAGTTCCAAATAGCACACGTCCACAAAACCTAATCCATCATGCAAGACTCTTGTTCAGGAATACACTGGACACTCCTTCCTATAAAGAAGGTCCAATGTTAGATCGGAGGTCAGATTAGACGCTAGACCAGATGTTAGGTCGAATGTTAGATCGGCTGATAGACTGGACGTTAGGTTGAATGTTAGATCTGATGTTGGATCGGATGTTAGATTGGATGTTAGAGTAGAAATATTGTGCACTTTAGGGCAATGATCATATTTGGTATTGTGAGATTATGATGACTACACTGTGTGTGATTAAACCAATAAGTGAAGTTTTTTACATTTTGTTTTTTTCCACATTGCGAATTAAAAAAACGAATGAACGCAACGTACGCAGACCGTGAAACATCACTAACAGGATCCACAATTATTTTTTACTTCAACAGAGAATATCTGCAAATAAACCTCATTTTAATATGCAAACAAACAAATAAAAACATAAAAAAATAAATAACGGTGACTATTAAAGCTGATATACAGTACACTCAGCAGACATGTGGGTGTGTAAGAACAATAACTGTCCAGCAGGTGTCAGTATAGAGCTCAGCGTCAGACAAATTATATAGCCACAAGTATTGGGACAACTGACTTTTCTAACCGCATCAGGATCAGAAAGAACTTTAATGCCAAGTATGTTTGCAGTTAAGAGTTTTTTTGACAGAAGCTTCCAGTTGCACATTTCTTATATATATATAAAAAAGTGGCATTGCACATTTTTATTAAAAAAATAAAGAAATGCAAAAATAAATAAATAAATAAAAAGTGGTATTTTACATATTTCTAGTTTTACTGCAGGTGGTTCTTCCAAAAAACTTTTCCCATAAAATCAGAGGTTCACAACTGGATTGACGTCTTTGGATGCAGTAGGAAGAAAATGTTCCCTTCACTTGAACTAGGAGACCCAAACCTGTTTCAGCATGACGACGACCCTGTGCACAAAGCAGCTCCATTAAGATCTTCCATTTATATCTTCTTCTTCTTTTTCTTTCAGCTGCTCCCATTAGGGTGCGCCACAGTGCATCATCCGTTTCAATACCCCTCTATCCTCTACATCTTTCAAACCGACTACCTGCATGTCTTCCCTCACCACATCCATAAACCTTAATAACTTTCTATTATTCAATTCTGATAAGATGGAGATTTTGCTCATCGGCCCAAAAACCAGTACACAGAAGCTCCAGCATCTCAACCTGCATTTAGACGGATGTTCTGTAACTACGAGTTCAACAGTAAAAGACCTGGGAGTTATTTTAGAGCAACTTATCTTTTAATAATCATATCAACCAAGTTACAAAAACAGCCTTCTTTCACCTTAGAAATATTTCTAAGCTAAGAAACATGTTGTCTATATCCGATGCAGAGAAGCTCGTCCATGCGTTCATGACCTCCAGAATAGACTACTGTAATGCATTACTAGGTGGATCTCCTGCATCATTAATAAACAAGCTTCAGTTAGTTCAGAATGCGGCAGTCAGAGTTCTCACAAGGTTCGAGAAAATATCACCATATAACCCCAATCTTCTCATCCCTACACTGGCTTCCTGTTAAGTTTCAAATCCACTACAAACTACTGCTTCTTACCTACAAAACACTAAATGGTTTATCTCCATGTATCTCTCCAGTCTTCTAACAAGCTACAATCCGTCACGCTCCCTGAGATCTCAAAACTCTGGACTTCTAGTAGTTCCTAGAATAGCAAAGTCCACTAAAGGTGGTAGATCATTCTCACATTTAGCTCCTAAACTCTGGAATAGTCTTCCTGACAGTGTTCGGGGTTCAGACACACTCTCCCAGTTTAAGTGCAGATTAAAAACATATCTTTTTAGCAAAGCCTACACATAACACACATCACATCATAACCTTGTGCTCCAGAACATCTGATCACATGCACATTATCAACTTGTGCTGTTAATATCATGAACAACAGCTACGCTAATTCCTCTCCACTGCTTCTCTTTCTCTCCCCATCCCGAGACATCCTGAGGTTCCTCCAGCTCCAGTCACCTCCCACCTCGTGAGGATTATGAACCTTTAAAAAAGTAGATGCCTGCAAACATCCTGAACCATCTAGAGACGTACCAGCGCCAATTGGATCCACTTCATGTGGAGTTTGGACACTGGACCTCTGAGTGTTTAAAGGCTCTGGCATGGAGAAGCTGGTGTTGGATCTGTGAGGATCTCAGATGTTGAGCTATTTTATGAGTTGCTCAGTAGCTCCTGGTTCCATAATCTCATCTGACTGTACAAGACTGTAGAAAGAACATTATCTATAATCACACACTCCAGTGCTCATGTTAGTTCTCTCTCTCCAGTGTTCTGTAGTGTTTAAAGACAATAATCACACTCTTGATGTCACCCAAATGAGGATGGGTTCCCTTTTGAGTCTGGTTCCTCTCAAGGTTTCTTCCTCAGAACATCTAAGGGAGTTTTGCCTTCACCAAAGTCGCTCCAGTCTTCATCATCAGGGATCAACACACATCACTTACCTTCATTCTTAAACTCTGTAAAGCTGATTCACGTTATAATGAGAGGTTTCGCAGTGTGATTTATTCCTCACGTTATCTGAACGATAGAGGACTTTTAGTGCGCACGGGATCGATTACGAGCTCGTTACGACACCGTACGCCAGATAGACGTCCGCATCTGTGTTTATTTCCAGATAAGCCTCGAGCAATGTGCTTTGATGTGCTTTAAAGTGCGATTTCAAAAGCCTCAACGTTAAAACTGAGGAAAATGATGAAACGCCTTCATAATAAAGACAAACCGTGACTGTCGGGCCCTTAAACAAGGCCCTTAACCCTGTGACCCTGTGCTCGAAGAAAGAATTTCACTGTACAGAAATGTAGGTGTGACCAGTAAAAAGATAACAATAGAAATATACAGCAAACAAAATCTCCATTTCGTCTGTCCTGCTGTGTTTATATCACGTGTCCTGTATACGCGTGCGATCGAGACGATAAACACATATCAGTCGATGATGTCATCCGGTGCCGTTTTTGATGCATCGGATCGCCACCCTGGGAAGATCACACTAAGAGGAGGCACAAGAAGAACGCCGCATTATGTACATCGCAGCGTTCTCGATCAGGGAGTGCACAATAAAAACACGTTCCAGAACGTCCAAGATCTGATCGTCTTCAGCATGACGGGTCGTATTTATGCCGATAATCGCACGACACCTTGATTGTCGCACCAGAACTCATTTCCTAGGATTCACAGACGGATGAAAAAAAACGTCACGCGGCTTTCGTATATATATATATACACCAACATCGGGCTTCCACCACCATGCTTCACGTTATGGGCAGGGTCACTTTATTTTTTTATGTATTTTTACCTTTTATATATAATTTCCAAATAATTTCGAAAAAGGTACAACCCGGCGACTGCTATGGATGCTAATTTCTACACATCGAACATCCTGGAAATGTTGAATTCACCAGAATTTGACCCAAAACAACAACACATTTGTTTTTCTGTATAATAATTGTATATTATAGTAGTAACACACTGTGTATATTAAACTAATACGTCCACATTACTGAAAGAATAAAGAACTCACTCTGAGACAGGACGAATCTGCTGGAACAGGCGGACAGGTTACACCTGCGAACCGGAACCGAGCGCAGTTGCACCGGCAGCCGAACCTGCTTCACCAGGTGCCTTTGGAGCTGCCGAGCAAACACTGTGAGGGCCACCATGACTAAACCGCAGATGATTCTTCACCTACAAGCTTCAAAATAAACCGTGAATATAACTACACACGCTTTATTCACACCTTAACCGATCTACAGTCTTTAATCCGAACCGAACCGATTGAACTGACTGAAAGGACTCCTTCCTCCACGGCTACTAATGCTGTGCTGTTAGCATAACAGGTCGCGAGCAGAACGTCACGCGTTCTGTGCGCTGATTGGCGGATTTTTTACAAAAATAGGCGTGGTTCGCAACTGAGACGTTTTTACGTCACCAAGTCAAAACGTTTCCACATAGGTTCATAGAATTTCATCTTTTTTTTTTTTTTTTTTTTTAAATAATACATAAATATTTACATATAAACACGCAACTCGTACAACTTATTCTTTAGAAGAAAAAAAAAACTATATTTAATCATCCTTTTTTTTTATTGGAAAAACTGGAGCGCCGTCGTCCAATCAGCTGCCGTCTCCGAGGGGCGTTTCCATGGAGACCTTTTAAGTGTTTTTCTTTTTTTACTTTCGACTTTAGGTAGGATTACTTTAATTTCTGAAGCAATTTTTTATTTTATATATAAACACACACACACACACACTGAGGATATGTTATACAAATATATTATTTTAAATTGTTTAAGAAATGTATATGTAAAAAGTTAAATAAAAACATTATGTATATAAAATCTCTCTCTCTCTCTCTCTCTCTCTCTCTCTCTCTCTCTCTCTCTCTCTCTCTCTCTATATATATATATATATATATATATATATATATATATTTAGGCATTTTCATGGAGACCTTTAATAAATTCTAAACTCTTATAGTTAAATTTTTACTTTATATTTTAATATGATCACCAGAGAGTAAAGGAAAAGCAGCCAACATGCACTCAACCCTTCTGAGAACTCTTAGATTGTTGGAAAACCATTCTAGTTAACTACGTTTTTGTTTCCTACATAATTACATCCACAGTTTGGATGTCTTCAGTATTATATATATTTTTATATCATATTGTGAGGCCCTTTATCACTATACAGTAGCACAGGACAAAAAAAAGACAACAAACTCTCATATCAGGATCTGGTTACATGCCAACTAGGCCATGGGCATCATCTCACCAGGCACTTGGATGAACCGACTGAGCACTAACACACAGGACTGGACTTTTAGACCTCTGATGTAAACATAACACACTCGGAAAAGCAAGTCGATCTTCTGACACCATGGCGTCTCATGTGATCAAGATTATAACATACTGTGAGATTGCTCACTACAACAGGTCAAAGTTCGAGTCTCAGGAACTGATAATACTCATTCCTTTTCTTTTTAAGTGTAGAGAATCTGTATTCAGGTGCACTTATTTAGGAGCTCCTCAGCATGATAATACCCCTGTGCACAAAGCAGCTCCATGAAGATCTCCTGCTATAGAGCTCCAATCCTATTGGAACATGGTGAATGTGAATGCACCCCAGACCTCTTCACTTCTCCTACATCAGCACCTGACTTTATTAAAACCCTCAAAGCTGAATGAGCAAAAAAAATCTAGTGGAACCTCTTCCCAAAAAAATGGAGGTTCTTATAACAGCAAATGGGGAATAAAAGTGGAACGGGATGTTCCAAAAGAAAACTTCTCATGATCAAGTGTCCACAAACGTCCCCCCCCCGACATTTTGTTGATATAAAGTGCAATAAAATAAAAACTTATTTAGAGCTTTCCTGGGATCCATTACTCTCTGGAAATCAGGTTCCTGTTAAAAAAACTTGCCAAAGTTTTCTGTAAAATGTTTAACATTTATACGAGTCTCACGTTTCTGCACTTTGTTGAGTCAAAACAAGACTTTCCAAAAACGGAAAACCCATCAAAGGATTTTATGTCCAAATTTCTCAGAAATACGACAAGCTGGCAAATAAAATGAAGTGTAAAGAGAATAAACACACTTGGGAATGTGGTGCTACGGCACAATAATCAGCTTGGGGATGCAAACAGAGACTTTAGGGGCGTTAATCTGATAATCTGATTAAATCTGAGTCTGTATTTGAAAATCATGTCTGAGTGGAACAAAATACAAGACGACTCGTAGGGAGAATAAATAACTGCCATCAAATTGTATTAAAAAACATGGATACAACATTTTATGCTGGAGAGAGAAGCGTACAGAACAGATAGAAAAACAAACAAAAACAAAAATAAAATACTGTGAAATGAGCACCTGCCTCTGGTGGTTTATGCAAGATCATAAAAAATAATAAATATGGAACGTCTTCAACATTGATGATAAAACACCCATAAATACATGGAGTGTTTCCTTCAGCCTTCTACTCCTTCAAACAGGAAATACATGTGTTTAACCGTAATGCTGACTCGAAGCATTTCAGCGATATGAGAATAGTCCTCGTTAAACAAACCCAGAAGGAGAGTCTGCTCGAGAAGTTCTGCTTGAGAAAGTATAAAGAAGTAAAAGAAAGACATCAATGAAACGTTCAGTGGGGTTTTTGTACACGTATATATTTACACAAGGTCGTTAATGAGACCGGTATGAAAAATACAGACACGAGTCCCTCTCGAGAGGATGTGCTAATCTAGAGCGATGATGTCGTCGGTGTCGTTTTCGGCCGCCTGCTGGTCGAGGCGCTGGCGTTTGGACGCCGCTTCGCTTGTATCGGCATCCTGGAGCTTCCGCTTTAGGGTGGTGGTCTCCGTGGAAACGTCCATGGTGCTGGAGGAAGGTTCTTCATAGGAGTCTATGATGAGAACATCGTCCTCTTCAGCTACGGCTGAGTAAAAGAGAAAATTTTAACAAAAGCAATGGGTTTGATGTAAATTTACAGAGATGAAGACGCAGTTATAACGCGTGTGTGTATATACACAGTATACAGATATACACTATATATATATATATATATATATATATATATACACACACACACACACACACACACACACACACACACACACACACACACACACACCATAACATGGCACCTAAATCTTTACCTTTAGTTGAGGTAGATGGCTGGGCATAGTCTTTGTTGCCATTGGTGATGCTCTTGTCTTGTTCTGGAGCACTTGTGGGCGGAGCTTTCTCAGGAATATCACCCACGACCTCAAACTCGACGTCCTTCGGCATTTCATCACTGACACACACAAAAGATAATCAGTGGTGCACTTCTCGGTTTTGACATCTTTCACGCACTGACACACACACACTGACACACACTTACCAGTGCACAACATTGACCAGAAGTGTGTAATCCTGGAGGAAATCGTCAGCTTGAAGGCGGCTGCCATTTCGAATCCCAAAGTCCGATAAAAGCTTGCAATTGTTTGCTACAGAGTAAAAAAAAAAAATAGTTTATTGGTTCCGGTTCCGAGTTAATCTAGTTTGCTAAAATTCCTGACACTGGAGGCTCCTTCCATAAATATAATTTTAAAAAGTCTCTGTAGAATTCAAGACTGTACAGGTTTCTGTGAACTATAGGCTCACCTTCGGTCTCTCCTTCCTCTGAGGAGATGAGGATCGTCCCTTTGCCGTCCTCTATCTGCACATCCGGCGCCACCATGCCGAACTTCTCCTTCAGAATCTGACCGATAAATACAAACACTTTTACTAAATCAGTAGCTTAGAGTTAATTACCTTCAACATGGAAATAAACATTATATAGACAAGTTTGTGGACACCTGACCATAAGATTAGTGTGTGCTTTAGTGCTCATTTGCTGTTATATTAATCTCCACTCTTCTGGCGAGATGTTCCACTAGAACTTGTGTTCAGCCACAAGGGTGTTCGTAAAAAGGCAGGTACTGAGTCAGTGTTCCAATTCATCCCAAAGTTTTTCAACAGGTGCTGAGCAGTATAGCAGGATCCATTACTCTTTCCTCCCGTTTCATCCTGTAAACCTGCTTAAACTATTTATCTAGAACTATATTCTACACAATTTTTGGCACCTTTGAAGACATTTTAGATTTGAGACTGCAATCTCCCCACCTTATCCTGTAGACTCTGTACAATGACTTTGTGCACGTTGAGTTTAACCGTGGCTTCGGGTTTGCTGGCGCATACGTAGCAGTTTGGATTGGGACGATCCAGAGCACAAGGTACCAGCAGCTTTTTCCTGGGGTTCGGCTGTTTGTTGAGGAAGATCTGAGAGAGAGACAGTAAAGAAAAAATTGCTAAAAAAATTGCTCAAAAAAAACAAAAACAAAAAACCCACTCCGATTTCGTTTACAAGAGACCTCATGCACCAGGCTCACGTAGACTTTTATTTGTTCTTTTAATACCATGCCAGCATCAATGGCTAGTTTTAGGGCAGGACCAAAGTAGGTAGAGCAAGACATTTTAGTAGTTCTTATAGTATTACAATAGAAGCTTACAGTATTCATTGGCACCAATTCTTGATCGCTGGAACGATCGTCAAAAATCCATAACGATAGTTTTTCCGGGTTGCGGCTGTCATTACGAGAGCGACCTCTAGAGGCAAATCACTTACACCACATGCTGTTTGTTTTTGCACGCGAGACAGCGAGCTGCACGGCGAGCGTAATATTTATATAGTTATTAATTAATATATAATTTTCATAATTCAGTACAGTTTTTATTTTTGTATATTAAATTTCAGCACTATTTTACATGGAGTTTTATGTTTGTTAGTTCTTTAAATCCAGTATTAATCGGTCGATTAATCGGTTATCGGCAAGTACGATCCAAATTACCTTTCAGTACCGGTAAAATCCACCATCACCTCTAGTATTCACAAAAGCAGTCAAATGAGGTCCTTCACTTTAATATTTTTTGCTAAGAACTCCAGGATTTTTCTCTGGCGAGATGTTACATCTTCAAATGAAGATATATGAGGACATTTCTATTATATGACTCAAGGTATTTAGAGTTGCTAATAGGTGGGTAGATGACTATTCATTCCAGGGTGAAAGTCACAGCTGTGTTGCGTAAAAAAATAATAAATCCTTCCCGGTCACCCTTCTCATCAACAGCTGAACCCAAAGTCATGATGCTCTACACACAGAAACGCAACAGCGTTCGGATTAATCTCAACTTAAACTGATTAAAATGCATAAGATGCCCATTTTGTCTAAATGAAATGGCAATATACTGAGACACTTCTAAAAGTGTGTGTCTCACCGTGCGACACTGTTGGAAGTCGGAGTTAAGAATCTTGAGCGCCTCCAGCACAATGAGTCCTGCGATCACCGCATTAGTGGTGGCGATAGCTGGGATGATGTTCCCAGCCATAGCTACAGAAAGAAAAAAGAAAAGATAACAAAACCCCTAAATAACCCCAAATAACAGTCAGCTGCATGTAGAACACAAAACTAAGACCAAGCTTTTAGTATCTGAAGAAAAACAAACAAAAAAAAAACCCAAAACAACACTGCTGTTTGTGCAATCAAACTCAAATATTGATTAATGGATAGGGGAGAAGGACCAAGCACGCCGCTGCGCATGCTGTTTTGCATGCACACACTCACATTTGACGTCAAAGCGACTCTTCATGTTCATGCTGAAGATGTGCATGCGCAGGTTGGCGGCCGCCGTCACAAAGTCCATGGCTGAAGGATCGTCCTGGCAACCGAGAGAGTTGTGTTTTTAACGTGAATCAGTATCAATCAAAACAACCCAATGTTTTTGTTTGCTCACTGGCATCTGGTCTATTTGAGAGGGACACTGACTGTTAGTCCAAACTGAACATCATGTGTGTGTGTGTGTGTGCACACTGACCTTGTCCCAAACCAACTCTGCTCCATCCCCTTTCTCGGCCAGCTGTGAGCGGAGTGTGTCGACACTGTGCTGGAAGAGCTGAGTGTAACCAGACACACTCAGCACCTGCTGATCCTTTAATCCTGTGCTACACACCTCGTCCTGACTGCTCACTGCTCTCACACACACAAACACACAAACACACACACACACACACACACACACACACACACACACACTAATCAAATTAGACATTTATACTTTATAGCAGTCTAAAGCATCTTTTATTCTTAAATCCAAGTTAGACACTCAACATTTTCCTTCATTAGAATCCAGTGCATGATGAAGCCCTTGTGCACAAACCAACCAAGCTCCTAGAAGACATGTATGTTGGTCTGATGGTTGGAGTGGAAAAGTGTGAGACATGACCTCCTCAACCCACTTTTGGGATGAACTAGACCGCACCTCACTAGGGCTGCAACTACTAATCGATAAAATCGCTAATGAAATTCGTTGTTAACGGATGCCGTTCTCGATTAGTTGGGCTGCTCAAGTTACAGATTGGCGTGGCTGTAAGATAACACGGCCGCTTCCAAAATGCCGGAGTGTACAGGGTCAACCGGCAGAAGAAAAAAAGCAAACTTGCCATCTGTAATTATCATTAACAACAATACGAATGTCGGTTTATGCAAACTGCTTCACCTTGCAGACTCGAAACAAAAATCAAGAACAGCACTTTTTCAGAAACAAACCAGCAGGAGTTATTTTTTTCCATATAGTGAAATTTAAAAATTTTACATTTTTAAATAACTAGAAAAAAAAATCTGAATACTGACCGAGCTGCTGCACTTCGGACCAGTCCAGCGGTACGGGGGCTTTCCTCTTCTTCCACAACTTATCCATGGTCAGCAGATACATGATGTCATCTTTGAAGAGCTGAGGAAAAGTCGAGAAGCGTCAGCTGACCTACTGAGAATCTAATCCTACTCTGCAAGAAGATGAGATTTGATTTCCCATACAAAAAAAAAAAAAAAAAACCTATCCTGAAGCTGGTGAATAACAAGTCGTCCTACATTTCAATAAGTATACATACTAATCCATATCTCCTTCACTCTCACTCTCTCCCCGTCCCTGTCCCCGTCCCCTCTCTAGACCTTCCTGATCAATCCTACTGCCCTACTTCTGGATAGAGTTCTGACGAGTCACACGTGCCTGTGTCAAAGAGTTAAACAAACGTGACCACGAATTAAAAGCGTCCCACACTTTTGAACCTTCTCCTCACCTTGTTGAAGAGTTTAACGGGGTCGTATCCCGTCGACCGCGCCCAGTCTTTAGTAGAAACGCGTTTGATATCTCCGTCTTGATCCGACGCTTGGGCTCGTGCTGCCGTTTCTTCGGGATTCCCTAAAACAAAAACACGCACAAACATCCCAGAGCCAACATTGTTTTTACAGTCCTTCCAGTAAATCTTCTGTTTCTAGAACACGTGATGCATATAAAATCACCACGAGAACACGCGAGACACTTACAAGCAGCCTCAGGGTCTGCCGTGTCGGGGGACACTTCCTGATCCGCATCTTCCTCTCCGAACAGCTGACTGATAAAAACATCACAACATCACTTTGCTATTTTTGCTATTAACTGTGTGTATTGTAATATTACGCCTGTACAAGTGAGCGCAAAGGTGCGCACAAGGTTTTTAAATGGGGTTCTAAAGGTCATGAGTTTAAATCCCAGCCACATCAAGCTGCCACTCTGGGGCCCCTGAGCAAGGCCCTCAACCCCATTGCTGCTCAGTTGGAGATCTTCCAGTCCAACCCATGCAATCCATATCTTCATGGAGCTGGCTTTATGCACAGGGGCATTTTCATGCTGGAACATGTTTGGGTTTTCTAGTTCAAGTGAAGGGAATTTTTTCTTCTAAAGATGTTGTATACAATTGTTTGCATCCAACTCTGTGGAGGAACCACATATGGCTGGAAAAGTCCCAATCATTTTGTCCACATAGTGTATTATAACAAGGGGTCCAAGCACTGAAGATAACTCTGAACGTATTTTGAAGTTATTTTCTACTCGGTGGCAACCCTGGCAATCATTTGACACTTTTTAAAAGGAGTACGAAGCAGCACTGAAGATGTCTATATAAAGTGTTTTGAGAAGAAGACGTACTTGAAAAGGTATTTGGCCCAGACGATGCAGTGGATGGGTTCGGAAGGAGTGTTACGAATGGTGCACCCAGGGAAAGTCTTCTGTGTGGGTTTGGGCTGACACTCGTAGCACTCTGTCGCCCCCTGTAGGACAGAACCAAGAACACAGTCAAAAAACAATACTATGCACAAATATTTACACAGAACTAACAATCTAATAATAATAATAATAATAATAATAAAAATCACTCGTACATGTGCTTCACATCATCTCACCTTCTTGATGACTGTGACCTGACCGAGATATCCTGCCGTCCCGCTCTCGATCAGAGGAATTTCCGCCGCAAGACACATCCTGTTCACGTGATTCCGAGCCGCTGGAGATAAAACAAAAATGAATCGCTTAAAAGAGTTTTAATAACAAGAAAAGTATTCGCATGTGCTGAACAAACACGGATTCGTACCTCGGTTATCCAGAGCGTTCATGACCAGCTGAAACTTCCTGAAGAACTCAACATTGTAGTCTGGACTGTGAGGAACCGAGAAGATCGTGTTACACATACACCGCTCTCGGGTCCCTCAAAACAATCACACACGTTTTTTTTCAAGTAAAGATGGTGGAGGAAAACAATAATCAGGGGATTGATGTTAATTTTAGATTGAAAACACATTTGTTTTCACTGGAAAGGAACTGAACCGAGACGCTATCGAGTTACATCACGAGCCCAAAAATCTGGAGTCTCATTTACCAAAACAAACAGAATTACCACTAGCATTTTAGATTCAACTCTAATTTATACGTTTCTAAATATTTTTATTGCTAAAAACACGAACTGAAATGTTCACGTTCTATCCTATGGGTTTTCCCCTTCACTGTTCGCTTCGTTCTCCCAGCTGCCTGAGCACACGACCATATATGAAGGTGCTTCAGGCGATCGAGATACGCAACGAGACGAAGTAAGAACAGATGGATTTGGTTCAAGGTTTAACCCCCGAGCGATGGAAGGAGAAGGTGTGACCACTTCACGGACTCACTTCATTATGCTGTCATGATACGCTGTGATGTTCGCAGATGGACAGAAGCGCAGCACGCTTTCTTTAGCGACCTGAAACGGAAAAACCGAAAGCGTGAGCACACAGTGTACTGAGGTGGAGATTTAAACCAGCCGATAGAAGAAAAAAAAAAAAAAGAGGGAGAGACGATGAGACGTACCTGAGCTTTGGACTTCCCGACGTGCTTCTTCTGGAAGAGGAACTGTCTGTTCAGATTGCTCACGTCAATCGTGTCCAAGTCGATCTGCATTGGAAGAAGAGGTTTAAACACTTTGGTGCATAAAGAGTGTGACGAGAGCGTGTGACAAACTCTCAAAGATGATTGGTCAGGGGGCGTGGCTTATTAGCGTCCTGACGGGTCACTGTTGGAACGAGTCTTTTTTGTTTCTATCGTTTCCACCACATCCAATCGAAACATCACACGTTTGCTTTGACACTCGTTCAAAAGTTTTTGGACACCCGACATCTATAAGATTGGTATCTCATTCCACATTTAGTCCCCATAAGAACGTCCACGCTCCTGGTCCGATGGTCTACTAGATTCGTTCACATTTATCCCGAATAGACCCATGTGCAGTGTGTTCTGTCCAGCAATCCCAGGCACTGCCACTCCTGGGCCCCTGAGCAAGGCCCTCAGCTGCTCAGTTATGTGCTCCGGATATGTGCATCTACCAAATGCTATAAATATAATAGGTTCTGAGCTTTATAGCATATCGCAACCCACAGAAAGCATTGTGATACTGGAACAGGTTCAGATCTCCTGGTTCAGGAGACATAAACAATCATGTGCCTCCAAAACATCTGGCTGGAAAAGTCCCAATATTAGCCCCAGGTGTCCCAATACTTTTGGTCAGAGTGCATGTACTTGTTATACATTACATTCTGTAAAGTATCTATTTGGTGCAAAAGACTGAATACTGAAGCTGAAATATCTAAAATAAAACACGAATAAAATTGTATACATTTTATTTCATACTAATATTCTACAGCTAGCAAGTAATTAGCGTTAGCTTTAGCATCGCTAAGCTAACACACACAAACGGCTTACTATTCGGGTTCAGAAGTAAAATATATTCTTCAGTAAAATTATTAATAATAATAGTAATAAAAAACGCATAAATAAATAATAAAACAAACGAAAGACGTGATTTCCTCGACAGAAGTGATTAGCATGCTAGCTGCTAGCGGCGTTACTGAATGGAACTCAATTTACTGAATGAAAAATAACGTGATTTAATTGTTTATTTTATTAGTAGCGTTCAAATTAAAAACAATAATTAATAAACGACAATATAATTATAATAATTTTATAATATTCAACTTTTCAGTGATGCTGCGGGAAAACTAAAATAAAAAGCTAAGAAGTTAGGACGTATCCCAAACCCACGTCTTCTCCCCTACCTATGTAGCCTACCTAGGGAACAGAAAAGAACAGAGACCCCACGCAATCTAGTGACCTAGATATAAGAAAGAGGTGATTTGAGATACCGCCCATGTTGAAGGCCGCACAAAGAAAGCCGCCGATCAAGGCGCTATTTTCCTTCCCGCCCCTTTTCCTTCCTCTTCTTACCACTTCGATATTTTTGAAGCCGGTGAGAACGAGGTTTTTCAGAAGCTCGCAGCCAATACCGCCCGCTCCGACAACCAGCACCCGGCAGGAGGAGACCGACTCGGCGAGCTCTTTACGCAGCGGTCCGTCCATTTGCACCTCCATGACTTTCTTCAGCTTGGCTTCGGCTCTTTTTTTTCCCCTTGACGCGTGCGGCAAGTCGACGGAACTGCTATGTCCTACCCGTATTCCGTTCGCCCCACCCACTTGTGCGGTGATTGGTTAGAAAGGTCACCGTGACGAGTACGCCTCCAATTGGACGGTTGTCCTTCTTGCTTGTTCTTTTTTAAATATTTTAAAAGCGAGTATATAAAGAGTAAACATTTTGCTCGCTTAATATTATTAAAAATCTCCGTACGCGTAAATATGTTTTTAATATTTTAATTTGCGCCAGCCAATCACATCGCGTCACTCAGTAGGCCCCGCTCAGTTTCCACCCTCCTGTCTCCTAGCAACAGGATAGCCTATGTAATATATAAGAAATAGAGAACTGCTGTTGTTCAATTGTACCACCAGATGGCGCTCAAACAAACACCAAAACGCTGTATGCAGCACACAATTGAACAAAAGGGTTTTGTTGGCGCCATCTGCTGGACACAACGATGTAGTGCATTCATTAGTTCTTTTAATTGAAATGTAATAAATGTAATGGAAAAAAAAACTTATTAAAATTTTTATAATCACTAATATAATGATATAAACAGTAGATTCTTGTCTTAGTGTTATTGTGTATTCTAAAACAAGGATATACTTTTTATTATGACTGCAAAGCTCATCTTTCATTCAGGATGAATCCAAACTGTTACCACAAAGCTCAAGGCACTCATTTGTACCTGACGTCTTTAGATGCGCTCAAATAAAATTTTGCATTCACTTACATTCACCGTTCCAGCATGGCAATGCTCCTGTGCACAAAGTGAGCTATTTGAAGATCTGGTTTACATGCTGTGGAGAGGAAGATCTTGAGTGGCCTGCTACAGAGCTCTGATCTCATCCCTACTGAACACCTTTGGGACGAATGTGAACGTTGACTGCACCCCAGGTCTCCTCACCTTCATCAGTGCCTGCCTTTTGTAACACCCTTGTGGCTGATGAACACAAATATCCATAAACACACAACAAAATCTAGTGAAACATCTTCCCAGAAGAGTGGAGGGAATAAGAAGAGCAAATTTTGACTAAATGTGGAGTCCAATGTTTTAAAATCACATACTGTACTATTGACTAGGTGTCGCAATACTTTTTGAAATATACTGTATATATAAATATATTAAATACAATAACTAGGTCAGTCACATCAAGATTAAAATCTCTTCTACAAACAAGTTCTGGTGCAGGAAACAGCACAAGATTCACCACACTGCGGTTTCAGACTCGGAGCAAAACACAGACCAATAAAACATCTGTAACATCAGTGCAAATGCATTTCATCATTTATTCCATATTTATTTGATATTTGACAGTGATTTTGATGGTTAAATAGTCGACATTAATCTAAAATCATTAGGTCAGAATGTGGAACTCACACGTGCAGATGAAATGGGAAGCAGTGAGTGAATGTTCTCGAAGCTGCACAGATCTCCATTAGAGTCTCGAAACAATGCACGTTGTGTTTTTTTTCTAGAGCTGTCACAGGGACATTGTTTGCACCTTATCGTTCAGTTCAGTTCTATTTTATTTGTATACAATGTTCAATGTTCAAGCAGCTTTATAGAATAAATTCGTTGATCCAAAAATCTAATTTGTTCATCCAGAAGAGCGATCGAGTGGAATGCTGCGGAGAACTGAAGAAGAAACCTTGAGAGGAACCAGACTCAGAATGAGTTGTTGAGGTTATCACCACCTTTGTAGCACAAAAAAAGATGAAATAAAACCAGATGTTCTCATAAACGATTAGTCATAAATAAATATTTTTTACCGATACAAAATGCCATCATCATCATCATCACCCTTATCATCACCATCATCATCATCATCATCATCATCATCATCATCATCATCATCATCA
>JAAIIK010000268.1:0-16688 GCA_014706435.1 Silurus glanis
TATTTTTTTAGTTTGTTTTTCATTTCTTCAAAACATAATCCACATTGCGATTTGGCCACAGCATTATCAATGTAACTATTATCTATAATGGTTTGGATAAAAACAAGAACAAAAATTACGACAATTTAAGTAAAGCATTGTCTAAACCATATAGGATCAAATGCTTTATACTGTCCACAGTAAAAAAAATATGTGTAAGTTCAGTAACAGGTTTGATAATGTTGCAAACCCAGTCCAGAGAAATTTTTTTTTTTTGTCTTCATTACATTTTACAGGAACTTGGATATAGTGGTTTACAAAACAAAATACTCACAGTCTGATTCAGTCTGCTCAGATGCATTTTCTATCAGGATTATTATATCATCGGCTGTCGTCATGTTGTCTAAAATATTAAGTTACTATACAGTATGTGCTTTATACAAAACCCACTGGTAATGCAGAAGTCAGGTCATAGAGGGGCAGAGAGATTGTTGAAGTTCTGAAGGACATAAGCGTATTTAACCAAATACAGTATTTTACACTGAAATAGTCTCAGTCCTTGATTATTGTCTAGCAAGAGAAAATGTATAGTACTGTATAGTTTTACACATTACATGTATAAATATTATTTAATAACACACATGGCCAGTTCAAACCATAGTATTTCAATCTTTTTTAGTTTAGAAAGTCTCCAAAGTGAGCAAAGAGCCATGACTAAGTACTTAAAGAGAATGAAAGACAAAGCATTGGATTAGGGCAACAGCAAAGCTCCTCATTGTATATATATAAATGTCTTTGCTGGTGTGAATATGGTATTATGCGCCCAGCATTAGCCTTTAGTGACAAACAAAATTTGTTGTCCACAGATGGTCACTGTTACTCACCCATTCACACACACAGCTGCAGACAGTGAACATATGTATCTATTAGTTCAACAGAACAATGTATAATAGCTGTCACTGTAAATTTATCAACAACGCAAATGATATTATATAATAATATTATATAATAAACTATTGTAAATAAATAAATGAATGTTTTATGTAGGGCCTCGCTCCTGGAGGTACTTTGTTTTGGTTCACTGTGTACTGTAAACTGAATTACATTACTAAATACAGTAAATACAGATAAGCCAATGTACTTTAACAATCTAAAATACAATGTGGAAACGTGAAAAATCATATCTGGTCACTTTTGAAGTGTATATTTTTTATTATTATGTTCTCTGTTGTTAGAAATCTTAGGCTAGCTAAAGCGCAAAGCAATAAATATACACATGAATAACTTTTTTTTTTTTTTTTAAATAACTAAATGTAGACACAGAGCATACAGAGTCATGTACAAGCACTCCTCCCTGTTTATCACTAGCCAGATATTTCAGAGTACTCTAGTTCAACCATTTGGTAACAATAAATTGTAGGACAATTCATTCATAATTGTTAATAAAACTGTACACAAAACCCAATTCCTTCTGTAGTATCTTATGTACTACTCATTTATTTACACTTTTTACCCACCTTAGATTGGCTGCTGTCTTCTGTCTGTCTCTATAGTCAGACTTCTTTTGTGCTTGAAGTTGGGGTTTAACAACATTTGATTAATGGTGAATGACATACAAATATTATTCGATTAAATTATGACGTCTTATGACGTGTTTTTCAAAAAAAATTCTGTGCTGTATTTTAATTGAATGTACTGTGATATGTAGAGTCACTAATATTGACAGAAAACATTGTTGCTTACATGTAAAATAGTACATCCTGTTTTCAAAATTCTGTACCCAGTCAAAATGTGAACTCTGAAAATTGTTAAAATTGTGCAATGGATAAATACACAGTGCTAAGAGGTGGCAGGCAGGTTAAGACTGTTTGGTTAGCAGCAACGGTGATGTCATCATGGAGACCGGCTGGATATTGGTGTCTTTTATGTGTGTCCTTGTTTTTGATGCAGAATGAGAAATTCCTATAAATAGCTCACCAATAATCAATGTAGTGTACATACAGGATTATTTTATACATTATGCATGCTAGTTTCTTTTCTGTGTCCCTGCAGTGACTGGTCGTAGCAGAGGGGTTGAGCCCCTGGGGAAGACAAGACCTTTTGTCATTGTGGATGGACAAAGGAGGAGCCTGAGTCACATTTTACAGGTGAGGGAAGCAAGTCTTTACCCTCTGTGGGCATTATCAACTTGTTCAAGTCAAGTCAAGTGAAGTTTATTTGTATAGCGCTTTTCACAACAGACATTGTCTCAAAGCAGCTTTACAGAAATCAACAGTAAAGGTGAATGGTGTGCATTTATCCCTGATGAGCAGCCGTGGCGACAGTGGCAAGGAAAAACTCCCTTAGATGTTATGAGGAAGAAACCTTGAGAGGAACCAGACTCAAAAGGGGAACCCATCCTCATTTGGGTGACATCAAGAGTTTGATCATAAATCTTTCAACAATACAGAACACTGGAGAGCGAGAACTAACATGAGTACTGGAGTATAAGATTATAAGTAAATGTTCTTTCTACAGTCTTTGGTATAAAAGTAGGAGCTACTGAGCTCAACATTTGTGATAATCATAGATCCAGCATCAGCTTCTCCATGCCAGAGCCTTTAAACACTCCAGGAGGTCCAATGCCACTCGTACGTCTGTAGATGGTTCGGGATGTTTGTGAGTTCAGCATCTACTTCTCCATAATCATCCATAGGTCCATAATCTTCACAAGGTGGGAGGTGACTGGAGCTGGCCAAACCTCAGGATGCCTCGGGATGGGAAGAGAAAAAGAAACAGTGGAGAGCAATTAGCGTAGCTGCTGTTCATGATATTAACAGCACAAGTTGATAATGTGCATGTGATCATATGTTCTGGAGCACAAGGTTATGATGTGAGACGTATGTTATGTGTAGGCTTTGCTAAAAAGATATGTTTTTAATCTGCACTTAAACTGTGAGAGTGTGTCTGAGCCCCGAACTCTGTCAGGAAGACTATTCCAGAGTTTAGGAGCTAAATGTGAGAATAATCTACCGCCTTTAGTGGACTTTGCTATTCTAGGAACTACTAGAAGTCTAGAGTTTTGAGATCTCAGGGAGCGTGACGGATTGTAGCGTGTTAGAAGACTGGAGAGATACATGGGAGCCAAACCATTTAGTGTTCTATAAGTGAGAAGTAGTAGTTTGTAGTCTATTCGAAACCTAACAAGATGCCAATGTAGGGACGATAAGATTGGGGTTATATGATCATATTTTCTTGACCTAGTAAGAACTCTTGTTGCCGCATTCTGAACTAACTGAAGCTTGTTTATTAATGATGCAGGACATCCACCTATTAATGCACAATAGTCTATTCTGGAGGTCATGAATGCATGGACGAGCTTCTCTGCATCGGATATAGACAACATATTTCTTAGCTTAGAAATATTTCTAAGGTGAAAGAAGGCTGATTTTGTAACTTGGTTGATATGATTTTTAAAAGATAAGTTGCTGTCTAAAATAACTCCCAGGTCTTTAACCGTTAAACTAGTGGTTACATCCGTCTAAATGCAGGTTGAGATGCTGGAGCTTCTGTGTACTGGTTTTTGGGCCGATGAGCAAAATCTCCGTCTTATCAGAATTTAATAGCAGAAAGTTATGGGTCATCCAATCTCTTATTTCCTTAACACACTCAGTCATCCAACTAACTGACCTGTATCGCCTGGTTTAGATGAGATATATAGCTGGGTATCATCAGCATAACAATGGAAGCTAATTCCATGCCTTCTAATAATAGTTCCTAATGGAAGCATGTATATCGTAAAAAGCAGGGGTCCTAGAACTGACCCTTGTGGCACACCATAATTTACTAGCATTAGCCTGAAAAGCTCTCCATTTAAGTCTACGAAATGGTAACGATCCGACAGGTAGGATTTAAACCAGCTTAATGCCTGTCCCTGAATGCCGATGTAATTCTGTAGGTGATCGAGGAGGAGATCATGATTTATAGTGTCGAACGCAGCACTAAGATCTAGTAAAACTAATAGAGAGATGTAGCCTTGGTCTGAAGCTAAAAACAGGTCATTAGTGATTTTAACTAGGGCAGTTTCTGTGCTATGATGGGGCCTAAAACCTGACTGAAACTCTTCAAAGATATTGTTCTCTTGCAAGTGGGAATATAACTGAGACAATCTTTTCTAAACTCTTAGACATAAATGGGAGATTTGAAATGGGTCTGTAATTCGATAGCGTGTTTGGATCCAGATTAGGTTTTTTAATGAGGGGCTTAATAACTGCTAACTTGAGGGACGTGACCTAACGATAGTGAGGAGTTAATAATATTCAGAAGAGGCTCACCAGCTGTATATAACACTTCCTTCAGTAGTTTAGTAGGAATTGGATCTAACTGACATGTTGTTGATTTAGCTTTGATAACAACATCATACAGCTTTTCCTGTCCTATACATGTAAAACAGTGTAGTTGTGGAGTTGGTGTAGGTGAGATTGTGTCAGGAGATGCTGTCAGAGGTTGAACTGCCACAATTGTTTTTCTAATGTTGTCAATTTTTTCAGTGAAGAAATTCATAAAGTCCTCACTACTAAACTGTGATGGAACACATTTTTCAGATACCTGATTAGTTAATTTAGCGACTGTACTGAAAAGGAACCTGGGATTGTTTTTGTTGTTTTCTATGAGTTTGCTCAGGTGTTCAGCTCTAGCAGCTTTTAGCGCCTGTCTGTAGCTGAGCATACTGTCTTTATACGCAATTCTAAATACCTCCAATTTAGTTTTCCTCCATTTTCTCTCCAGAATACGGGCTGTTCTCTTGAGGGCATGCGTATGACTATTATACCAAGGTGCAGGTGCTTGTTCTCTAACCTTTTTTAACCGGATGGGGCAACAGTGTCTAATGTGCTAGTGAGGATAAGGTCTATGTTGTTAGATGTCAAGATTATTAGCATTTATGGGTTTAGTGTGAAATTGAGATAAATCAGGCAGGTTATTTATGAATCTGTCCTTAGTGGTTGGAACAATAGTCCTACCAAGACGATAACGTGGTGATACACGGCTAATCTGCTCTACCGGTAGTGTGTACAGTATGAGATAATGGTCTGTGATGTCATCACTCTGAGGTAAAATATCTATATCAGTGACGTCTGCTCCGTGGGATATTATTAAGTCTAATGTGTGGTTAAAAGGGTGAGTTGGTCTGGTGACGTTTTGTTTAACCCCAAAAGAGTTTAATAAGTCGACAAATGATAATCCTAGAGCATCGTTTGCATCATCTACATGAATATTAAAATCTCCTACAATCAGCACTTTATCAAAATTGATCAAGAGGTCTGAAAGAAAACGAGCAAACTCTTGAAGAAAATCAGCGTAGGGTCCTGGGGGTCTGTACACGGTGACCAGAGCGAGTTTTCTATGTATGTCTGAAAGTACAATTTTAAGAACGAGCACTTCAAATGATTTAAAACTGAATCCTAATCTCTGACTAACATTAAGAGAGGCAGTATAAATGGTTGCTACACCTCCCCCACGACCAGTCTGACGGGGCTCATGCTTATAAACATATCCTGACGGTGTCGACTCGTTTAGACCCATATAATCACCTGGTTTAATCCAGGTCTCAGTGAGACAGAGTGCATCGAGATTATTATCTGTGATCATCTCATTTACAATCAGTGCTTTGGGTGCAAGTGATCTAATGTTTAAAAGACCAAACTTTAGAACTTCGTTGTGTTTGTTTATCTGGCATTTTTCAGTTTTAACTGTAATAAGATTATTTCTGGATCTTGTGTATTTAATTCTTGGTTTTACTACACGAGGAATAGATACGGTTTCTATAAACTGGACTGTGTGTGTACTTGTAACTATTTGGTCAGTTGTATGCGTGTTCTCATAGTTGAAGATTACTTGATGTCTTACCAGTCAGATGGTGTGAAGTATCCTAGAGATGTTATCTGATAGCACTGCTGCTCCAACTCTGCTGGGGTGCAGGCCATCAGGGCGGAAGAACCTAGGACGCTCCCAGAAACAGTTCCAGTTATTAATAAAGAGAAGTTTGTGCTCTCGACACCATGACTGTAACCATTCATTTAGTGCAAAGAGTCTACTAAACTTCTCAGCCCCTCGCTGGTAAGTGGGAAGAGGTCCTGACACTATGATCCTCGTTGTGGGTGATGTGCTGCGTACCGTCTCCACCAGGATCCTGAAATCCCTCTTTAAGATCTCAGTTTGCCGCAGCCTGGTGTCGTTTGGTGTCGTTCTCCGGCATGGAGAACATGCGCTCCGAAGTTCTCGTTCAGGATCGCGGGTACCTGCGCAGCAACGTCGAGAACACGGGCACCAGGAAAACAGCGTGTGTGCACCTTACCTTTAGCTCCGGTAGCGCGGACATGCCGGACGATGGAATCTCCGAGAATCACAGTGTCGCGTTCCGTCTCACGGAGAGGGGCGAAGCGGTTCTCGGTCGAGATCTCGAAGGCCGGTGGTGGCGGGGGAGACGTCCTCGATCGGGGCTTGGCTTGTCTCTTCCGCCGCGGCCGCATCCAGGGTCCGTGTTGCACCGGTGCCGGAGTTGTAGGTGCGCTGGGCCTGGGCAGAGAAGCACGCGGAGTTGATGTGCTGGGAGCGTTAGGTTCAACCCGGGAGTTTACCTGGGACGAGTGCGCGTCCGCCCGGGAAAGCGCCGCTTTCCGCTCTCGCAGCTGGGCATGCTTTGCATGCAGCTCGCGAATTTGTTTCTCCAAAGCCTCCATCTCCAACGCCACCGTTTGCAACTCGAACGAGTCCTCACCTGTGCTCGAATGCAGACACACAACCGGCATAGTGCTTATAATCACGAACAGAGTTAGTATACAGAGATATGAGTGAGAGGCAACGAATATAGACAACACTAGTGATAGTCGAGTTAATAAACTACAGGCACAAGTCAGGAAGACAAAAACAATTTAGGATTATTAAAAGTGAAAAAAGGATAGGTAAATAAAAAAGTTTGTTTGAAAACGCCGAGAGAAATACAAACACGGAACTCGCGGCAAACAAGTCAAACACCCAGTCTGGTTGTACACGGCCTGATCATTATAGTAGAACATCCCTGCAGCCGACACTAATAAGAACAGTATCAGTTTCAATTAAAGATCAACATAGACAGTAGCAATTAAATCACAGACTAGACGAGTCAAAAATAAAAAAAAATAGAGATATTGGGACTTACCTGGTTTCAAGTCGGCAGAAGCAGGGGGGGCCCTGAGCTCTGTCCACATTATAGACACGCTCATTTTCCACCACTTGTTTCAGTTGCTGGGATTTGAGGTGGAAAACGTGAGGATAATGAGAATTTGGACATAAAATAGAAAGAGAAAGAAGGGAAAACAGATTGCACACATAAGTAAAAAATAGTGGAAAAGGGAAATGGTAATACAGGCAAATATAAGGAGGAAGGCTGGTGAGCTATTAGCCAGAAGAATCTGCTTCCTCTATGAATGCGTGTGTGACTGTTACCTGCAGAGGCATAGGGACGGAAAAGACATTTCCCACTGGCAGAGTGGGGTTCCGACTCCTGCCAGCTTCTGATATGATCTCCTCCGTGATGTCCTTGTTGTCCTGGTTAGGATCTCGGACAACGATCTTAATGGGAAATAAATAGCACATGATCTACTTAAATAGGCTCATTACTCAGTAAATGAACCAGTACTGAAACAAAGAGTAAGCACACACACCGTTTTCCTCTTCCTCTTGGTAGATGGATGTTGCTGCAGTGGAGGGACCATTGGGAATGGAGTCTGGTTGTACACGGCCTGATCATTATAGTAGAACATCCCTGCAGCCGAAAGACCAACATGTAAGCTGTGAGGATAATAACATCCTACAAGAAAACCAGCCTTTTTGTAAGGATGACTGTAAAGGCATGATGAACTTACCATTTGTTGGGGTAGTAGGTCCAGGGAGTACAGTGTAGCATGTATTGAATCCTGTGGGATGGACTGAGTACTGCTGAGGAGGCACCACATGTACTGGAGCACTGTAATAATACTGTAACACAAACAGCATATAAGTTTGGCATAAAAATCACAAAAATGCTAAAGCAATTTTAATGTTAAAAGTAAACAGTATTTGAAACTTGCAGCTATAAAAGGACACACAGGGACAAATTCAAAGCACCAGGGTACACACATGACCCCTGACCTTTCCCACAACTACATCGAACAACCTCCAAGTCTCTACCTTGTCCCTGTGTGCCTCATTACATATAGCACAGTTAGGTATGGTAATGTAGGTGAAGTAATGTGGGTGAGATAAACTCAGGCAATGCAGGAGGGAAAGACAGGGCAGAGTGAGGGAGGAAATGCAGGCCAGACAGGGGTGGGATTTTAAAGTCAGGCTAGAAAAGGTAGGTAGAACGTATTTCCTGATTAGCACACATTAGCATACAGATATCATTTTGGTCCAAACTCAGTAATGATTTCGTTTAAATAGAGTTTATAGAGTAAGAAGTTTAATTGATTTGTACAATTCTGATATACTTCATGAATAACCTTCACTCTGTTTAATCAAATCAGAGCCGTGTCCTTTTAGAGCGGTTGCCAGTTGCGCTCACATTCCTCTATATGGAGATTTTTACAATCTGATTTTAGTAGTCAGTTATGTTTTATAGATAGTTCTGAACCATAATTAGGTCCCCAATAATATCGCAGATTGGATACCACTTTTCATTCATTCCTCTTTGTTTAGTTCCCTTAAAGACAGAGTAAGTGATCAAGGGGTTTACAAAATGAGCCCGTTTGGCTGCCGTAAGTAAAATCTAAATGAACAGTGTGTTTAGGTGATGAGGTAGTGATGGGCTTTAGTTTATTCTGTGTGAAAAACAGTGTGTGTTTGAACTGTACATTACCAGCATTTGTTCTTCTGGAGAACTCGCAGTCATGTTCACCACGACAGGAACGTAGGTCCCCGAATACTGTTGATTAGAACAACGTGAAAATGTCTGTCACTACATTTGACATCATATTTAATGTTCTCTCTTATACTTGCTCAATACAGATCTAGAACATATACAGAATATATATTTGTCAATATTTAGTGTAATTGAAGAAATGAGGATGGGATATTTCTGTATGTTGTTGCAGTTTTAAAGTGAACATTCCTACTGCAGTAAACAAAAGAGTTAATGATCCGCTTCTTTCTCTTCTTTTCTCACTCCATGAGAAGTGAGAAACCTCAGGAGAAAATGTAAAGGAACGATGAAGCAGGAAAAAAAAAAAAGGTTTGGAAAAGCCAAAGCTTCACATCTACGGTATGTAGAGAGACGATGAGACACAAGTTGATGCTGTAGATACTGTAGATTTATTTTTTTGTAGAAACTCCTTAATTTGCTGTTGTATGTTGTTCTTTTTTCAAACTTTTGTTATATTTAAACCGTGCCACACACAAAAACATCGAGTAAGGAATTTGTGAAACACACACACACACACACACACACACATTAACATGTCTTTAGCCGAATTAGTGTTAATTTTAGAATAACTAGCGGCTAAAAGCTCAATACTGAAAAGAAGAAAACTTTTTCTCACCATCGCTGCTGATTCTCTAAGATTATTCTAACGCACTTGTTTTCACGTCTGGTCTCAACAACGGCCTTCGATTCAATAGTAGACTTACAATGTTTGCATGTTACTATGACAGCATGACATTTGACTATGACGCTTCATTGGTGGATTAAAAAGATTGTTGCACCAATCAGGGATGCTACGTCACAGAGATGGTGACGGCGTGACTCTACATGAGCTCCTGTAGTGTTTCTCGGTAGAAACACACACCCGGGTTAGAGGCGAGCGCCCCCTGCTGGACTTTTGTTCCGTAAGCTTTCCAGTCTATTGATCATTGCTGTTTGTTTCTTGTCTTTCTTCTATATTATTGTGTACAGGCCACAAATACATCATTTTCCATGCTAAGAGCATTCTTTTATTCGTTGATCCGTTCCCTGGCATTACTCGAAGCATTAGTGCCCCCGTATGGCACTCATCAGTATTACTGATCACTGCTAGTGATTGGAAGATGGCATCATTTCAGTGACTTGGTTCTTTAGATCATTTCGTTCCTTTGATCAGAAATAATATAAAATGGTACATTTTCAATAAGCAGATACCCATACACACGTCTACATACATGAACTCTGACATTAGTTCCAATAATGAAAATGGTCCGTGGTGCACCGGTGCCGGAGTGAACGATACCTGGGCGGGCCGCGTTGTAGGTGCGCTGGGCCTGGGCAGAGAAACACGTGGAGTTGAGGTGCTGGGAGCGTTAGGTTCAACCCGGGAATTTACCTGGGACGAGTGAGCGTCCACCCGGGATGTTTTCAGCGCCGCTTTCCGCTCTCGCAGCTGGGCATGCTTTGCCTGTTTCTCCAAAGCCTCCATCTCCAACTCCACCGTTTCAACTCGAACGAGTTCTCACCTGTGCTCAAAGGCAGACACACAGCCGGCATAGTGCTTATAATAGCAGATAGAGTTAAGATACAGAGATGTGATAAAGTGAGAGGCAATGAATATAGTCAACACTAGTGATAGTCGAGTTAACTAACTACAGGCACAAGTCAGGAAGACAAAAACAATTTAGGATTATTAAAAGAGGAAAAAAGGATAGATAAATAGTAAAGTTAGTTTGAATACGCCGAGAGAAATACAAGTCAAACACAGGAAGTTACGTCACAGGAAGCCTGCAAGCAGAGAGTCTCCTTTCCACGTCATGACCTGCCTCCATCCTGCTGCCACCTAAAAAGATAAATAACTAACAACAATCTGCACTTACTTTATCTTTAATAAGAGTTTACAGTAAATAACCCAGCCATTAGGGAGGCACAAGCCAGTGCACTCTTAGTGCCGGTCCCAAGCCCGGGTAAATGGTGAGGGTTGCGTTAGGAAGGGCATCCAGCATAAAACATGTGCCAAATCAAATATGCGGATCACAAATGAGAATTTCATGCCGGATCGGTCGAGGCCCGGGTTAACAACGACCGCCACAGGTATCGTTAGCCGACAGGGTACCGGTGGAAATTGGGCTACTGTTGGCCGAAGGAGGAGAAGGAGAGGAGGAAGACGTCTACAGAGACGGCAGGAAAAGGAGCAGTGTAGGAGAGTGGAGGTTCAGGTTGGTACGTTAAATGTTGGTACTATGACTGGTAAAGGGAGAGAGTTAGCTGATATGATGGAGAGGAGAAAGGTAGATATGTTGTGTGTTCAGGAGACCAAGTGGAAAGGGAGTAAGGCCAGGAACATTGGAGGTGGGTTTAAACTGTTCTATCATGGTGTGGATGGAAAGAGAGATGGTGTAGGGGTGATTCTGAAGGAAGAGTACAGTAAGAGTGTAGTGGAGGTGATGAGAGTTTCTGATAGGGTGATGAACGTGAAGCTGGAAGTTGAAGGGATGATGTTAAATGTCATCAGTGCCTATGCTCCACAAGTTGGCTGTGAGATGGAGGAGAAGGAAAGATTCTGGAGTGAATTAGATGAAGTGGTAGATGGTGTACCTAGGAAAGAACGATTGGTGATTGGGGCAGACTTTAATGGGCATGTAGGTGAAGGGAACAGAGGTGATGAGGAGGTGATGGGTAGGTATGGTTTTAAGGAGAGGAATGTGGAAGGGCAGATGGTGGTGGATTTTGCTAAAAGGATGGAAATGGCAGTGGTGAACACTTATTTTAAGAAGAAGGAGGATCATAGGGTGACGTATAAGAGTGGAGGAAGGTGCACACAGGTGGACTATGTTCTGTGCAGGAGATGCAACCTGAAGGAGATTGGAGACTGTAAGGTGTTGGCAGGGGACAGTGTAGCTAGACAGCATCGGATGGTGGTCTGTAGGATGGTTTTGGAGGCGAAGAAGAAGAGGAGGAGAGTGAGGACTGACAGAAGAATAAGATGGTGGAAACTGAAGGAGGAAGAGTGTAGTGTGAGGTTCAGGGAAGAGGTCAGACAGGGGCTCGGTGGTGGTGAAAAGGTGCTGGGTGATTGGGAAACTACTGCAGGAGTGATGAGGGAGGCAGCTAGAAAAGTACTTGGTGTGACATCTGGAAATAGAAAGGAAGACAAGGAGACGTGGTGGTGGAATGAGGAAGTGCAGGAGAGCATAAGGAGAAAGAGGTTGGCAAAACAGAAGTGGGATAGACAGAGTGATGAGAAAAGTAAGCAGGAGTACAAGGAGATGCGGTGAAAGCCAAGGAAAAGGCATATGAGGAGCTGTATGAGAGGTTGGACACTAAGGAAGGAGAAAAGGATTTATACCGATTGGCCAGGCAGAGGGACCGAGCTGGGAAGGATGTGCTGCAAGTTAGAACAATAAAGGATGGAGAGGGAAATGTGTTGACTAGTGAGGAGAGTGTATTGAGAAGGTGGAGGGAATATTTTGAGCAGCTGATGAATGAGGAAAATCAGAGAGATAGATGTTTGGATGATGTAGAGTTGGTAAAGCAGGATGTAGATAGGATTAGTAAGGAGGACGTGAGAGCAGCGATTAAGAGGATGAAGAGTGGAAAGTCGGTTGGACCAGATGACATACCTGTAGAAGCATGGAGATGTTTAGGAGAGCTGGCAGTGGAGTTTTTAACCAGATTGTTTAACAAGATTCTGGAAGGTGGGAGGATGCCTGAGGAATGGAGAAGGAGTGTGCTGGTACCGATCTTTAAGCATAAGGGAGATGTGCAGACCTGCAGTAACTACAGGGGAATTAAGTTGATCAGTCACACCATGAAGTTATGGGAAAGAGTAGTGGAAGCCAGGCTGAGAGAAGAGGTGACCATCTGTGAGCAACAGTATGGTTTTATGCCGAGGAAGAGCACCACAGATGCCTTATTTGCTTTGAGGATGTTGATGGAGAAGTATAGAGAAGGACAGAAGGAGTTGCATTGTGTATTTGTGGATTTAGAGAAAGCGTACGACAGAGTGCCGAGAGAGGAGTTGTGGTACTGTATGAGGAAGTCAGGTGTGTCAGAGAAGTATGTGAGGGTGGTGCAGGACATGTATGAGGACAGTGTGACAGCAGTGAAGTGTGCAGTAGGAACGACAGACTGGTTCAGGGTGAGGGTTGGACTACATCAAGGATCGGCCCTGAGCCCTTTCCTGTTTGCAGTGGTGATGGACAGGTTGACGGACGAGGTCAGACAGGAGTCTCCCTGGACTATGATGTTTGCGGATGATATTGTGATTTGTGGTGAGAGTAGTGAGCAGGTTGAGAAGAGCCTGGAGAGGTGGAGATATGCGCTGGAGAGAAGGGGAATGAAAGTCAGTAGGAGTAAGACAGAGTACATGTGTGTGAATGAGAGGGAGGGCAGTGGAGTGATGCGGTTGCAGGGAGAAGAGCTGGAGAAGGTGGAGGAGTTCAGGTACCTGGGGTCAACAGTGCAAAGTAATGGAGAGTGTGTTAGGGAAGTAAAGAAAAGAGTGCAGGCAGGGTGGAGTGGGTGGAGAAGAGTGACAGGAGTGATTTGTGATAGAAGAGTATCTGCAAGAATGAAAGGGAAAGTTTATAGGACTGTGGTGAGACCTGCGATGTTGTATGGATTAGAGACAGTGGCATTGAGTAAAAGACAGGAGGTGGAGCTGGAGGTAGCAGAGCTGAAGATGTTAAGGTTTTCGTTGGGAGTGACGAGGATGGACAGGATTAGAAATGAGTTTATTAGAGGGACAGCACATGTAGGATGTTTTGGTGACAAGGTGAGGGAGGCGAGATTGAGATGGTTTGGACATGTGCAGAGGAGGGACATGAATTATATTGGTAGAAGAATGCTGAGGATGGAGCCACCAGGTAGGAGGAAAAGAGGAAGACCAAGGAGGAGGTTCATGGATGTGGTGAGGGAAGACATGCAGGTAGTTGGTGTGAAAGAGGCAGATGTAGAGGACAGGGGGGGGATGGAGACGGATGATCCGCTGTGGCGACCCCTAATGGGAGCAGCCGAAAGAAGAAGAAGAAGAAGAGTTTACAGTAAATACATTTAAAAATAAATACATAAATAAAATATGAAAATAAATAATAATAAATTGGCAATTCACACAACAAACAAATTAAATACATTTTTCACTACAAAGTCATTTCCCTAAAAACAGACCTTTCTTGCTTTGTTTGATGCAAAGTCATCAATTACATCATCGTTGCAAATCTGACCAGCAATTGTATGGTTGATGTTTATGACAGCGAAGCTGCTGAGGTGCTCTTGTGACATGGTGGATCTCAGGTATGATTTGATTAGTTTCAGTTTTAAAAAGCTTCTTTCTGCTTCAGCTACAGTCACTGGAAGTGTAAGACAAAGTCTTGTGAAAAAAAAAAGCTTGTTCACGTGAAAGAAAAGTGTCAATGATTTTTTTTTTTTTGGTTTAAAATGTAGAAAAAGTTCAGCAAAAACATAAGTCAAGTAAAATCTCAAACCAGAGGCAAAGCTCATCTAATTGAGCCACAAGATCTTTTGCATGAAAGTTGTTTTAAAAAGCTTTTCACTTTTTCTATCAGTAACTACAATAATAAAGGAGCAGTAGAGGAAAGATTTGAACAATTCATAACAGCCCCCCAAAATATTTATAATTCTTATTATTATCATCATAACTGCAGTTGGTTATAGAAACAGATGAATTGTAACACACAGGTCACATCCTCAAGTCAGTCTTACACTGCCCTCTAGTGGCAGGGTCGGGCATGCTTTTTTGCTTAATTCTGTATAAATATTATTAATCTTTATTTGCTTTAGTTATATTTAATGTTTATCTCTGTTCTTCTTGTTTATATATATATATATATATATATATATATATATACACACACACAACCCCAAATCAGAAAAAGTTGGGACAGTATGGAAAACGTAAATAAAAAAAAGAAAGTAGTGATTTCTAAATTTACTTTGACTTGTATTTCATTGCAGACAATATGAACACAAAATATTTCATGTTTTATTTGGTCAACTTCATGTCATTTGTAAATATACATCCTTTCCTGTCATTCAGACCTGCAACACATTCCAAAAAAAGTTGGGACAGGAGAAATCTAGGGCTAGTAATGAGGTAAATTGGTTAAATAATGATGTGATTTGAAACAGGTGATGTCAACAGGTGATTGTTATTATGATTTGGTACAAAAGCAGCATCCACGAAAGGTCTAATCCTTTAGGAGCAAAGATGGGCCGAGGATCGCCAGTTTGCCAACAAATACGTGAGAAAATTATTGAAATGTTTAAAAACAATGTTCCTCAAAGAAAGATAGGAAGAGATTTGGATATTTCACCTTCAACAGTGCATAACATAATTAAAAGATTCAAGGAATCTGGAGGAATTTCAGTGCGTAAAGGACAAGAGCGCAAGCCTAAGCTGAACAACCGTGATCTCCGATCCCTCAGGCGACACTGCATCAAGAATCGTCATTCATCTATAAGCGATATCACCACATGGGTTCAGGACTACTTTGGCAAACCTTTGTCAAGTACCACAATACGTAGTTACATCCACAAATGCCAGTTAAAACTGTACTGTGCCAAAAGGAGGCCCAATGTTAACAGTGTCCAGAAGCGCCGTCGACTTCTCTGGGCTCGGAGGCATCTGGGATGGACCATCACACAGTGGAAACGTGTACTGTGGTCAGATGAATCAGTATTTCAGGTATTTTTATGGGAGGAATGGACGCCGTGTGCTCCGGACCAAAGAAGAAAAGGATCATCCAGACTGTTACCAGCAACAAGTCCAAAAGCCAGGGTCTGTCATGGTATGGGGTCGTGTCAGTGCCATTGGCAAAGGTAACTTGCACTTCTGTGATGGCACCATTCATGCTGAAAAGTACATAGAGATTTTGGAGCACAATATGTTGCCTTCAAGAAGACATCTTTTCCAGAGACGTCCATGCATATTTCAACAAGACAATGCAAAACCACATTCTGCACACATTACAAAGTCCTGGCTGCGGAGGAAGAGGGTACGGGCACTTGACTGGCCTGCCTGCAGTCACGACCTGTCTCCAATAGAGAATGTGTGGCGCATTTTGAAGTGCAAAATGCGACAACGAAGACCCCGTACTGTTGCCCACCTTAAGACTTGTTTGCAGGAAGAATGGGACAAAATTACACCTGAAACACTTCATCACTTGGTGTCTTCAGTCCCTAAACGTCTTTTAAGTGTTGTGAAAAGGAATAGCAACATTACAAAGTGGTAAACTCTTTACTGTCCTAACTTTTTTTGGAATGTGTTGCAGGTCTGAATGACAGGAAAGGATGTATATTTACAAATGACATGAAGTTGACCAAACAAAACATGAAATATTTTGTGTTCATATTGTCTGCAATGAAATACAAGTCAAAGTAAATTTAGAAATCACTACTTTCATTTTTTTATTTGCGTTTTCCATACTGTCCCAACTTTTTCTGATTTGTGTGTGTGTGTGTGTGTGTGTGTGTGTGTGTCCTTGTAGATCTGGACGTCACTCACAGATGCTGAAGAAGCTTTCACTGAATATTAAACTTGTGCTGGTTTCTCCTCCACAGCTGGAACTTGAGCTGGATGTGGGTGGACTCTGGATGTGGTGGTTCCTCTCAGTCTCGCGCTTCTTACGAGATTAAAGTGTTGATGGAGCTGTAACACAACAGAGACACTGCTCTTACACACCGCTGTTAGTCTTTATGCCGACACCAGCAAAATTACCCCCTGATGCTGACTGAAATCCCCTCATATGACCAAACCCACACTTTATATTAATAGATTACACTTTATGGTCGTTAA
>JAAIIK010000272.1:0-13778 GCA_014706435.1 Silurus glanis
AAATATATATATATATATTAATACAAAACTAATTAAAAATGTTGTTACCTAATGAATGTGTCCAGGCTGAAGATCCACATATAGAACACAAGCAGAGAAAAGATGATGATGATCATGAATGTGTCTGTTCTCAGTCATGTTCTCATCACTGACTCCCTCTGTCTCATCCACATTAACCCCAAACTTCTTACTGCCTTCTGCCTGCTGATTCTTATCTTCGTAAAGAGTGAGAGTCAGGACTTTATACACCAGCGGATTGAAAAAGACGCGCAGTAACAGGAAATCGGTTGTTCGGCTGAAATCAGCGTGCAGTGAAAAGAAAAATTTTATATTTCACCAAATCAATGGATTAAAACTTAAGTAACGATCCTGTTTTGAAAATGTAAGAATTAAAAAGTACAGATATTTGTGTAAAAATGTAATGAGTAAAAGTACAAAGTTGTCTGAAAAATAAATAGTGGAGTAAAGTACTGATACCAGAAAAAATCTACTTAAGTACAGTAACGAAGTATTTGTACTCCGTTACTTCCCACCTCTGTGTTTAACTCTACCTCAATAATACTTACACTCTAAAAGGTTTAGTAATGTACCTCTGTTTTAATGTGTCTCTTCTTTTTGATTTCAAAGTTGATTTAAAATGATCTTCTCTTTATTCTTTCTTTCCTAACAAGGGTGCATTGTATACACCAGAATATAATATTGTATTAACATAAGTTATACCTTAAATACTGGTCCAGGTACATTGTACATCTGTTTTAATGCTGTCTTTTCTTTTAAGGCTTGTTGTTAAAGTTGACAAAATTATCTTCTCTTTATTTTCTTAACAAGGGTGCATCTTTTATACCATGTCTAATATCAAAATGATCACCAAAATTATCTGTTCCTTATTTTGCAAACAATGGTGCATTTTATTTGATCATGAAATGTACCATACTGTCTTAATACACTTTAATAAAACTTTAAGTTCTCCAAAGCAAGTATAACCCGGAAACCATGCCCACAAACGCATGAACAAAGGGAGTTTCTCCCTCCAAAATCTCAAGCCATAGCACTGGCCATTCCCCCAAAGATGGGTGGGGTTCAGGACCTTTAAAACATCTTGAACCCAACTAATCAACGGTCAGTCAGTCAGCCAGGTCAAGTCAACTCGCTCGCTCGAGGGAAAGGCTCGGACGCCCGGGGCCTGAAGGCCCTGAAGATCTTCCAGCAAGCTTCTTCAAGAACAACACCTGCTCTGATCTTCAGGAGAACCTGGAAGAACATCTGACTCCCTCCTAACCGACTCTTCAAAGATTCCTTTGTCTACCGCATCCGGACTCTTGTGCAAACAAGCCAATGCAAGTAGCCGTTTTACCAACCAATTTAGATGCGTGTTTAAGTTTGAACCCCTTAATTTTAAGGTGAATTTGAATCCTGAGTCTTGTTTAGGCTGTATTTTAATTTTGAGGTTTAAGCTTGCCATTCCTTTCCATTCTTTCGCTTCTTTCTTCTTTTCCTTTCTCTTCTGCCTTTTCCTATTTTTAACTTTTTGTTTATTTTTATTTTCATTTTTATTTTCTTTATTTCTTTTTGTTTGTTTGTGTAGTTAGTTTTATGTTGTGTCTGTCTCATTCATAAAATGCCGTATTTTTCACAAGTGATTGTCTCTGAGTGCCGCTCACATTTTAAGGTTCCTGCAACATTCGATCTGAACTACATGCTCTATTAATTGTACGGTATAAAGTAAAGGGGGGGTTGGTTCTTTCTTGGCCGTGGAGATACCTCTTTTATAGAATTAATAAAAGATTATACTGTCTGCTCGCCGGACGAACAGACCAAATAAATGTAACGTTAATTCCATTACCGTCAATTCAACTTGATTTAAAAATTTAGGAGTAACTATAACCCGTTATAATTACTTATAAATATTTCCTTTTCTTTGCGAACTAAATTCGCTACATATAATGGTGGAGAATGCGGGCAAACTGTTGGTCAAACTATATACTCTTTTTATCTTTATTAATTGTTTTTCCCTCTTCTCTCCCATTCGCTACAATGACATTCATAAAAATGTATACAGTATTTGTAAAATATGAATTTTCAAATTCATAAAGATATTTCATTAAATATTGTTAAAAAGTGGAATATGTTAACAAATAGGTGACATCACAAATTATGTGTAGACAAAAATATGACTAACAAAATAAATATGATAATTTTGAAAATGTAAATTTTCTAATTTAAATGTATCATTTTATGGAAACCCGTTATAAAGTGCAATAACAAAACGAAAAACAAAAAATTGACCTGACAAATAATGTTTTGACAAAAATGTCCATAAAAATATGGTATTATTTAAAAAATATAAAATTTTCTTTTTCATAATCTTTATTTTCATGGAAAATAGTTAAAAAGTGCAATTCAAAAGAAAAACACAAATGGTGACAACAAATCATGTTTTGACAATAATATCATTTTTTAAAATAAAAATATTAGCTATTATGAAAATATAACTTTTTATAATCATAAAAAAATTCATGAAACAGTGTTAAAAAGTGCAAAAACAGAACATGACAAATCATGTTTTGCAAAAAAAAATACTTTTGGAAAATTATAGTTATTATTAAAATATGAATCATGTTTTAACAAAAATATGACATTTTTCATAAAATTATAAAAGTTAATATAAAAATATGAAATTTCATATTCAGAAATATAATTTCATGAAAAACCATCAAACATGCAGGAAGTTAAAGAAAAACAGTATTTGTGAAATATGACTTTTGTCATTAAAAATTATTTATTATGAAAATATAAATTTTCATAACCATAAGAATAATTTTATTAAAAAGTGTTTAAAAATGCAAAAACATAACATGACAACTCGTTTTACCAAGAAATGTACTTTTTTTTACAATTGTAGTTATTATTAAAATATGAAATTTTATTTATTTATTTATTTATTTTTGCAAAAGTTGATAAAAACAAAACATTAAAAACTGCAACAAATAAACAAAAAATGGAAATGGTAACATTAAAATTCACGTTTTGACAAAAATATGACATTTTTCATTAATATATAATAGTTGTTAAAAAAATATACATTTTTAAATTCAGAAGCATAATTTAGACAACAATATGACTTATTGTTATATCTCATATTCATAAACATAATTTCATCAAAACCCTTTAAAAAGTGCAATACCGACCAAAAAGTGGCATTAAAAATCGTTTTTTCATAAAAAAAAAATGATAGTTGTTAAGAAAATATGAATTTTCATATCCAGAAGCATAATTCATAACACACCATTAAATGGTGCAATGAATTAATGAAAAACAGAAATGGTGATGACAAATCATGTTTTGACAAAAATATGACATTTTTAATTAAAAAATGATAGTTATTATTAAAATATATTTTTTTAAATTCAGAAGCAAAATTTTTTGAAAACCTATTAAAATTTGCAATAAGTGAACGAAAGAGTAAAAACTCATGTTTTGAGAAAATTTTTACTTTTATCCTCGAAAAATTAGTTATTGTTAAAATACGTATTTTCATATTTATAAACAATTTCTTTAATAACAAAAAAGTGCAAAACGTAAATGAATCGATGACATGCTAAATTATTTGTTGACGATAATTCATAAAAAATATAATAGTTATTATGAAAAGATAAATGGTCATATTCATAAGCATAATTTCATGAAAAACTGGTAAACAGTGCCATATATAAACTAAAAACAAAAAAGGTGAAATGACAAATCATGTTTTAATATAATATTGAGTTATGAAAATATAAATATTTATATTTTTAGCAAAATTTCATAAAAAAAAATGTTAAAGCGTGCAATAAATTAACAAAACATGGAAATGGTGGCAACAAATCATGTTTTCATACAAATATTTTATTATAAAAATATGAAATTTTGTATTCATAAACATAATTTCATGAAAAACCGTCAAAAAGTGCAGTAAGTTAAAGAAAAACAAATAAGTGACAAGAAATCATGTTTTGACAACAATATGACTTTTTCATAAAAATTTTATACAGTATTTGTAAAATATTAATTTTCATATTTATAAATATAATTTCATTTAATATTGTTAAAATGTGGAATATTTTAACGAAGAGGTGACATGACAAATTATGTTTAGACAAAAATATGACTGTTTAAATAATATGATAACCTTGAAATTGTAAATTTTCAAATTCAGATGCATAATAGAGATTTTTTTTTATTAAAAATATGGGAGTTATGATGTAAATATTAATTTTCATAATCATGTGCATAATTCTATGAAAAACTACTGAAAAGTGCAAAAAGGCACTTGACCGAGATACATTTGCATGTTTATGATCAAATAAGGCATTTTATATAATGTTTTGACCAAATAGATAATTCCTTCATAAAAATATGGCAGTTATTATGAAAATATACATTTTCAAAATCATGAGCATAATTCTATGAAAAGCTACTGAAAAGTGCAAAAAGTAAACAAAAATGGTTTAGAAAGTCAAAATTCATGAAAACTATTTCAATTGTCATGTTTGACAGTGCCATCTCCTTGTACTCCTGCCTACTTTTCTCATCACTCTGTCGATCCCAATTCTGTTTCTCCAACCTCTTTCTGCGTATGCTCTCCTGCACTTCCTCATTCCACCACCACGTCTCTTTGTCCTCCTTTCTATTTCCAGATGTCACACCAAGTACCTTTCTAGCTGCCTCCCTCATCACTTCTGCAGTAGTTGTAAGTAAGTCTCAGCCTCGCAGGATGAAAGAAAACTATTATTATTATTATTATTATTATTATTATTATTATTATATTTTAACATTGACTACTAATATATGTTACACGTCCTGACTGTCCACTTGATAAAACAAACTTTTATTATTTATTTATTATTATTAATTATTCTTATTTTATTTATTTAACTATTATTATTATTCATTTTCAACACTGACTACTAATATATGTTACACGTTCTGACTGTCCACTTGATAAAAGTTTGTTTTATCAAGTGGACAGTCAGAACGTGTAACATATATTAGTAGTCAATGTTAAAATATAATAATAATAATAATAATAATAATAATAATAATAATAATAATAAAATCCCCAGATGTTAAAATATAATAATAATAATAATAATCATAATCATAATCATAATAATAATAATAATAATAATAGTTAAATAAATAAATTAAGAATAATTAATAATTATAAATAAATAATAAAAGTTTGTTTTATCAAGTGAACATTCAGGATTTGTAACATATATTAGTAGTCAATGTTGAAATAATAATCATAATAATAATAATAATAATAATAATAATAATAATAATAATAATAGTTAATGCCCCGTATCTGTTAACTAAAGCAAGACTTACCGTAACTAAATGAATTATCAGGAGGAGCAGGTCAGTGAGGAAATGTCCAGTAGCTAATTAAACTAATATACTGTTAGGTTTTTATTATGACCAAACAAAACTTCATTCTTGGAGAGGTTTTTCATGCGATCTGCAATGCCCGTGGTGCCTTTTCTGATCAGGGAAGAATCACACAGCACACAAAATGGAGCTTATGTTCTTCTTCAGTTTATTGGAGGCAGCAGACACGTATATATACACACATTGGAAACAAAGCCTGACCTAAAGCTGTTTCCTGTTTAGACAAGAAGATGTACCAGCCGGAGATGAGCCAAAGGTGTGAGACCAGATAAAGACTCCCTGTATACCTTACATACTAACATCGTAAATATTCTATAGACACTGAACAGAAAAAGGAATGTGTGTGAACCAGTGTGAGAATCATCTTAACACTAACAGTGACCATTCTGTTTAAGTAGAGGATCCTTTGTGTGTGCAAGATTGTAATAATAATGGAAAATCACATATTCAAGAAAATCTAAGCTCTTGATTTGGTAGACTTATTAAGCCAGTTAATAGACTGATACAGACCATTTCAACACAAAGGTTGTATCCTATAGATGTTTAAAACACAAACATTGTTCTTAAAGTTTTTATTTTGTTTGTTTTGTTTATTTTGTATTCTGAAGGAGGATATAGAGTCAGGTGTCTAAATGACTGTTTTTATTTGTTTAGTTTGTTTAGAAAGAATTGTAATGGATATGTGTAAGACTATGTAAAAGGCTGGTTTTCTCTGGTTAATTTGAGGATTAGGGTTCAGAAATTGACACCATTTACAAGATAGTAAGAATCTGAATGGGATCTATAATCCAGTGTAAAACAGTGGGGAAGAATGTAGCTGTCAGTGATCCACCTGCCATGCCCCCCTCGGTAGCTGTTACGCTGCCTTGTTCTGCCGCTTCTGGTGTTACACCAGAATAGACAGGTGTCTCTCGTTACCGATTCCCTAAATAAGCCTCCATTCCCATCTCCCTCGTGTCGGATCTACTCAATGGCTACGGGCACCGACCTTACTCAAGACTGCCAGCACTCCCCGCTGGTTCCGTGGATTACCTTCGTTCCGAGGATTACTATCCTCCCGTGGTTTGCTTCCGTACCGTAGATTACTTACATCCCGTGGATTCTATTCGCGATTCGGTTCGTAACTCTACATGACTTGTGTGTGTGTGTTCTGAATAAACATGATAGAGTTACTTCCGCGTCCGACTCTTGGTCCGTACCCTGACAGTAGCATAGATTTTGTTACACCAAGTTATTATATTTTTGCTCTTAATATTATTATTTTTTGTAATTATTGTATTTTATAAATTGCCATCAGGTCTTTTTATGAGAAACAATTAGGTGGTGGTAATGGTTGCAGTGCCCCATATAACAAATCAGCATTTATTTGATATACAAATAAAAAAATTAAACATCACAATCCAAAACACTACAGATATTGACCTTGCAATTAATAGCAAATACAAATAAATCAGATCCTAAAGTGATATTATTATGTTCAAAAATGATTTTCGACCGAAATTAAGCTTCTTCTTCTTCTTCTTTCAGCTTCTCCCATTAGGGGGCGCCACAGCGGATCATCCGTCTCCATACCCCCCTGTCCTCTACATCTGCCTCTTTCACACCAACTACCTGCATGTCTTCCTTCACCACATCCATAAACCTCCTCCTTGGTCTTCCTCTTGTCCTCCTTTCCGGTGGCTCTATCCTCAGCATTCTTCTACCGATATACCCCATGTCCCTCCTCTGCACATGTCCAAACCATCTCAATCTCACCTCCCTCACCTTGTCACCAAAACGTCCTACATGCGCTGTCACTCTAATAAACTCATTTCTAATCCTGTCCATCGTCGTCAATTCCAACGAAAACCTCAACATCTTCAGCTCTGCTACCTCCAGCTCCACCTCCTGTCTTCTACTCAATGCCACTGTCTCTAATCCATACAACATCTCAGGTCTCACCACAGTCCTATAAACTTTCACTCTCACAGATACTCTTCTATCACAAATCACTCCTGCTCAGGGCCGCTGGAAGTCATTTTGAACAGGGGGTGCTGTGAAATTTTTTTATTTATTTTTTTGGACAAAAAACCTATGAGCCTATGGGCCTATTTAGAATACATTTTAAAAATAAATACATAGGGCTGTGACAATGGCAGTTTTTTTTACCACCGCGGTGGTAATGGACCAAATACCGGCGGTGTTGCGGTGGTTGGGGGGTTGTTTTGAAATAAATAAAAAAAAACCCCAAAGAAACAACACACTAAAGCCTGTAAAGCATTGAAATAAATATCAGTAAATACTGGTAACTTACATAATATAATAAAGTTGAATCCATTTAAAAAAAAATAAAATAAAAAAACAGTTTTATATTTCCACACAAAGACGCGTTATTGCCTCCCGCTCTGCGCTTTGAGAGGGATGTGGAACACGAGCAGGAAAGAGACCACGATCTCTTTTTCTGATATCTTCATGTTGTTGTAAAAGGTATGAAGAGCTAATTTTATCTTCCACAAGGGCAAGGCATTTAGGCTATGTTTGCGCGCTGCCAGAGAAAGCCAAACTAAAATCACCTGCGCGTGTGAAACGCGCTTTACAAATGAACTTGACGCGCCTTACCAATTATCATATGTCTAATTAATAACAAGCACAAACTGTAGGCTATTAAAAAGAATTTGACTTACAAGTAAAAATGTAGGTAAAAAGTAAAAAATCTGTACAGCGTTTTTTCTACTTTACCACAGTAAAGAATACGAAAATAATCGACCTAAAAGCGAACAAAGGAAGAAACGTTTAATCCCCTTTGGAAATGGGTGAGACGCGAGTGAAGATATGGGAAAAGAAAAAAGATTCCATGCAGGGATGAGACACTATTTTTGAATATTCGATTAGTTGATTTAATTATAGAATATCTAATGTTCTAATGTCTGTTGTGCGATCATTCTCTAAAATAAAATGTCCATGTTCTGGTGCTGTAACCAGAGGGTGACGCTGCCAATAACACACATAACAGCTGTCACAAAGAACCGGCAAAAGTAATGATTATGAATCTGTCAAATATAGCAAGGAGACATTTGAATTGTTTATTAATAAAGTGTGTTTTTTTGTGTGTCAGTGTCGGGCTGCAAAGATGAAGTTGACGATGCTCACTCGTCATCTTCGCAGTGAACGCGCCTATAGAGAGAAATGCACACTTAATACGGAGTACATAATAAGCATATGCTAGTCGGTTTATTTTCGTTTTGAATTGTTTTGTTTAAAAGTAGACAATTCAAGCTTTCTATATAGAAAAACTAATGGAATATTTTTTTCATTTCCTAAAATATTCATAAGGAATTTATAAATAAATAAAAAAAAATATTTTTAATAGGCCTACATTTAAAAAAAATCTTTCTCTCGCCAATAGGGGGTGCTGCAGCACCCCCAGCACCCCCACTTCCTGCGGCCATGCTCCTGCTATCACTCTTCTCCACCCACTCCACCCTGCCTGCACTCTTTTCTTCACTTCTATAACACACTCTCCATTACTCTGCACTGTTGACCCCAGGTACCTGAACTGCATTGCATTGGAGGCACCTTCTCCACCTCTTCTCCCTGCAAACCCACCACTCCACTGCCCTCCCTCTCATTCACACACATGTACTCTGTCTTACTCCTACTGACTTTCATTCCCCTTCTCTCCAGCGTGTACCTCCACCTCTCCAGGCTCTTCTCAACCTGCTCACTACTCTCACCACAAATAACAATATCATCCGCAAACATCATAGTCCATGGAGACTCCTGTCTGACCTCGTCCGTCAACCTGTCCATCACCACTGCAAACAGGAAAGGGCTCAGGGCCGATCCTTGATGCAGTCCAACCTTCACCTTGAACCAGTCTGTCGTTCCTACTGCACACTTCACTGCTGTCACACTGTCCTCATACATGTCCTGCACGACCCTCACATACTTCTCTGACACACCTGACTTCCTCATACAATACCACAACTCCTCTTTCTCCACCCTGTCATATGCTTTCTCTAAATCCACAAACACACAATGTTCTCCATCAACATTCTCAAAGCAAATAATGCGTCTGAGATGCTCTTTCTTGGCATGAAACCATACTGTTGCTCACAGATGGTCACCTCTTCTCTCAGCCTGGCTTCCACTACTCTTACCCATAACTTCATGGTGTGACTGATCAACTTAATTCCCCTGTAGTTACTGCAGGTCTGCACATCTCCCTTATTCTTAAAGATCGGTATCAGCACACTCCTTCTCCATTCCTCAGGCATCTTCTCACCTTCCAAAATCCTGTTAAACAATCTGGTTAAAAACTCCACTGCCATCTCTCCTAAACATCTCCATGCTTCTACCGGTATTTCATCTGGTCGAACCGACTTTCCACTCTTCATCCAGTTAATCGCTGCTCTCACTTCCTCCTTACTGATCCTATCCACTTCCTGCTTCACCATCTCCACACCATCCAACCTTCTCTCTCTCTGATTTTCCTCGTTAATCAGCTGCTCAAAATACTCCCTCCATCTTCTCAACACACTCTCCTCACTAGTCAACACATTTCCATCCCCATCTCCATCCTTTATTGCTCTAACTTGCAGCACATCCTTCCCAGCTCGGTCCCTCTGCCTGGCCAATCGGTATAAATCCTTTTCTCCTTCCTTAGTGTCCAACTTCTCATACAGCTCCTCATATGCCTTTTCCTTGGCTTTCGCCACATCCCTCTTCACCTGCTGCCGCATCTCCTTGTACTCCTGTCTACTTTTCTCATCACTCTGTCGATCCCAATTCTGTTTTGCCAACCTCTTTCTCCTTATGCTTCCTGCACTTCCTCATTCCACCACCACATCTCTTTGTCTTCATTTCTATCTGCAGTAGTTGCCCAATCATCCAGCACCTCTTCACCACCACCGAGGCCCTGTCTGACCTCTTCCCTGAATCTCACACTACTTCCTCCTTCAGTTTCCACCATCTTATTCTTCTTTCAGTCCTCACTCTCCTTCTCTTCTTCTTCGCCTCCAAAACCATCCTACAGACCACCATCCGATGCTGTCTAGCTACACTGTCCTCTGCCAAACACCTTACAGTCTCCAATCTCCTTCAGGTTGCATCTCCTACATAGAACATAGTCCACCTGTGTGCACCTTCCTCCACTCTTATACGTCACCCTATGATCCTCCTTCTTCTTAAAATAAGTGTTCACCACTGCCATTTCCATCCTTTTAGCAAAATCTACCACCATCTGCCCTTCCACATTCCTCTCCTTAAGGCCATACCTACCCATCACCTCCTCATCACCTCTGTTCCCTTCACCTAAATGCCCATGGAAATCCGCCCCAATCACCAATCTTTCTTGTGGAGCATAGGCACTGATGACATTTATCATCGCCCCTTCAAATTCCAGCTTCACGTTCATCACCCTATCAGAAACTCTCTTCACCTCCACTACACTCTTACTGTACTCTTCCTTCAGAATCACCCCTACACCATTTCTCTTTCCATCCACACCATGATAGAACAGTTTAAACCCACCTCCAATGTTTTCTCCCTTTCCACTTGGTCTCCTGAACACACAACATATCTACCTTTCTCCTCTCCATCATATCAGCTCCCTCTCTCCCTTTACCAGGAATAGTACCAGCATTTAAAGTACAACCTGAACCTCCACTCTCCTACACTTCTCCTTTCCCTGCCATCTCTGTAGACATCTTCCTCCTCTCCTTCTCTTCCTTCGGTCAACAGTAGCCCAATTTCCACCCGTACCCTGTCGGCTAACGATACCTGTGGCGGTCGTTGGTAATCCGGGCCTCGACCGATCCGGTATGAAATTTAGATTGTTGATCCACATATTTGATTTGGCACATGTTTTACACTGGATGACCTTCATAACAAAACCCTTCACATTTATCCGGGCTTGGGACCGGCACTAAGAGTGCACTGGCTTGTGCAACCCCAATGGCTGGGTTTTCCAACTTATTGCTTATTTTTTACCGAAATTAAGCAATAAGTTTAAAATATAAAAATGTAACATTAATTGAATTTGCCCACACAGATCCTATGAAGAACCCATGAAATCACCTAACAAGGACATACCTATATGTGGTCCATATTGTTAAAGACAAATGAGACAAGTATAATTAGCCAATTTCCATCCCGTGCCGGCTGTACATGCCCCACATGAGGCTGGATATCAGTGTTGTCTGTTGTCTACTGTACTTTGTTTGCAAAATTTATTTTCAAATAATCGGGCAAGGGACACTGATCAGGTAAACATTAAGCCTCAATTTTTGACAAATCCTAAAGATTATAAGCGAAAGAAAGACTAAATCACAACTTAAATATATACATTTTTTATATCAATATATATTATATCTACATATATAACATGATTGTCCACAGTTAACAAGTGATTAATTGCAAATCACACTTTCTTTTCTTGTGTTCTAAATGTACTTATAGAGATATTTTTTAAGTTTTAATAACCATTAACATGGGAGTGAACAAATATGCTTGCTTAATGTAAATGTTTATTACAACAATACAGCATTTACAGCAGGTTTAAAAAGTATGCTGAAAACATAAGAAAACACACTCAAGCAAAAACAAATGTGAATATTCACCTGAATGTAACATCACTTAGTATTACTAATACAATGTAGTGTCCAACTTTACACCTGTAAGGATGAACTGAACATCAATTGTATTATAAAGCCGCTAAGATATGATAAGATAAGCTATGATGCATCACAACAAGAGGCACATTATAAAAGTGCATTGGTCAACTAAAGATTATTCCCTGAATCCTTCACACTTAAATCAAATAATCTCACATTATGAAATTGTGCCTAATCATACAAGGTAGAAAATAAACTTCTGCTAAATGAGATCAAAATCACTCCAAACCTCAGTGCATTTTCAATCATATTCCACATTCAAACACTCATAAAACATTTTCCTTTACACTCTAAACACTCTAAATAAGAATAATGTAAAAGAATGAGCAAACCTATAAAGAAATATGTTTAATGAGAGTTTGAATATGGAACATGAATAAAATCCAATGATGTTTAGAGTGATTTTGTCTTCACTTTTCTCAAAAACTGTACAGTAAAATGAAATTTGAAATTTAAGAGTATAATATACAGGGACACTCTAAATAAAATAATTTAAAAGAATGAGAAAACCTATAAATATGTTTAATAAGTGTTTGAATGTGGAACATGATTAAAAATGCACTGAGGCTTTTAATTTGTTTATGTATTATTGTAACGGAAACGCCTTTCTGAAGCGTCGTTACGGTTATTTTGACCGCTCCCAGCACCCATACCGTAAATGCACGATTAGACGCGCAACACAAAGAAAAGTGCGGCTGGTTTGAACGGGTATTTTTAAGATGCGGCTTAACCGCAGTCGCTTATCTTCATAAAACTACGAGGCGCCCCGAGGATCAAATCTCAGAACGTGCGTGCGTTAATCGTTTTATTCACTTTCATAAAAAGAATAAATGATGCAGGAGAGAAGATATGCAGTAAAGGTGTATGGGGACTACATTTAATTTTATATTAAGTAATAAAGTGGCTGTTTAACATACGCATGACAAAGACTTAATAAGTAATATAAAAAAACTTAACATTTAATCTGAACTCGTCATTCACCGCGCTTGTGGATTTTTGCATAAGCCCCGCCCCCTTGTGAAGCCCCGCCCCCTCAGAGGTCTCCGGGCTGCTGCGGTACGCTGTTCATGAAACTGATCCTGAAGTGAAAAGAACAGCAGCAGAGATCAGCGTCAGTTCTTTCACAGGTACTTGTGTAATGTAGAATTTATAAGCTTTTGATAAATCACAGTTGAATTACTGTTCATTGTGTACGCGTGTGTGTCTTCACGGAGACTGAAAGGAAGGTTCTCGTGTGTGATGTCAGAAGGTCGGAGGGCGGACAGTAAACACGTGTTTCACCACTAATGTGGCCTGGTGATCTTTTAGTGGTGATTTTTCCAGGTCTGAACTCTGCACATCGCTCACTACATCCGAGATCAGGGACAAGAAGATCTCATGTTGTGGATAGTTAGGCGCCATCACACGTACGGATGAGATACTTCCGGGTGAAGTGTCACTCACTGTCGGATCCAGCGCTCTGATTGGCTGCTCAACGCAGTGACAAATGAGCGCGCAGGGTTTTATTATTATTATTATTATTATTATTATTATTATTATTATTATTTACCGTTTCTGATTGACTGAAGTTTATGTGGAATTTGAAGCCACCTCGAAATCTGAGAAATGCGACAGTTCCCTATTTCATTTATATATATATATATATAAAGCTGAAATACCACTGACTGACTCACTCACTCATCACGAAATCTCAAA
>JAAIIK010000272.1:28778-48972 GCA_014706435.1 Silurus glanis
GGACAGTGTAGCTAGACAGCATCGGATGGTGGTCTGTAGGATGGTTTTGGAGGCGAAGAAGAAGAGGAGGAGAGTGAGGACTGAAAGAAGAATAAGATGGGGGAAACTGAAGGAGGAAGACTGTAGTGTGAGGTTCAGGGAAGAGGTCAGACAGAGGCTCGGTGGTGGTGAAGAGGTGTTGGGTGATTGGGAAACTACTGCAGGAGTGATGAGGGAGGCAGCTAGAAAAGTACTTGGTGTGACATCTGGAAATAGAAAGGAAGACAAGGAGACGTGGTGGTGGAATGAGGAAGTGCAGGAGAGCATAAGGGGAAAGAGGTTAACAAAACAGAAGTGGGATCGACAGGGTGATGAGAAAAGTAGGCAGGAGTACAAGGAGATGCGGCAGCAGGTAAAGAGGGATGTGGCGAAAGCCAAGGAGAAGGCATATGAGGAGCTGTATGAGAGGTTGGACACTAAGGAAGGAGAAAAGGATTTATACCGATTGGCCAGGCAGAGGGACCGAGCTGGGAAGGATGTGTTGCAAGTTAGAGCAATAAAGGATGGAGAGGGAAATGTGTTGACTAGTGAGGAGAGTGTGTTGAGAAGGTGGAGGGAATATTTTGAGCAGCTGATGAATGAGGAAAATCAGAGAGAGAGAAGGTTGGATGATGTGGAGTTGGTAAAGCGGGATGTAGATAGGATTAGTAAGGAGGAAGTGAGAGCAGCGATTAAGAGGATGAAGAGTGGAAAGTCGGTTGGACCAGATGACATACCTGTAGAAGCATGAAGATGTTTAGGAGAGCTGGCAGTGGAGTTTTTAACCAGATTGTTTAACAAGATTCTGGAAGGTGGGAGGATGCCTGAGGAATGGAGAAGGAGTGTGCTGGTACCGATCTTTAAGCATAAGGGAGATGTGCAGACCTGCAGTAACTACAGGGGAATTAAGTTGATCAGTCACACCATGAAGTTATGGGAAAGAGTAGTGGAAGCCAGGCTGAGAGAAGAGGTGACCATCTGTGAGCAACAGTATGGTTTCATGCCGAGGAAGAGCACCACAGATGCCTTATTTGCTTTGAGGATGTTGATGGAGAAGTATAGAGAAGGACAGAAGGAATTGCATTGTGTATTTGTGGATTTAGAGAAAGCGTACAACAGAGTGCCGAGAGAGGAGTTGTGGTACTGTATGAGGAAGTCAGGTGTGTCAGAGAAGTATGTGAGGGTGGTGCAGGACATGTATGAGGACAGTGTAACAGCAGTGAAGTGTGCAGTAGGAACCACAGAGTGGTTCAGGGTGAGGGTTGGACTACATCAAGGATCGGCCCTGAGCCCTTTCCTGTTTGCAGTGGTGATGGACAGGTTGACGGACGAGGTCAGACAGGAGTCTCCATGGACTATGATGTTTGCGGATGATATTGTGATTTGTGGTGAGAGTAGTGAGCAGGTTGAGAAGAGCCTGGAGAGGTGGAGATGTGCGCTGGAGAGAAGGGGAATGAAAGTCAGTAGGAGTAAGACAGAGTACATGTGTGTGAATGAGAGGGAGGGCAGTGGAGTGGTGCGGTTGCAGGGAGAAGAGGTGGAGAAGGTGGAGGAGTTCAGGTACCTGGGGTCAACAGTGCAAAGTAATGGAGAGTGTGTTAGGGAAGTAAAGAAAAGAGTGCAGGCAGAGTGGAGTGGGTGGAGAAGAGTGACAGGAGTGATTTGTGATAGTAGGGTATCTGCAAGAATGAAAGGGAAAGTTTATAGGACTGTGGTGAGACCTGCGATGTTGTATGGATTAGAGACCGTGGCATTGAGTAGAAGACAGGAGGTGGAGCTGGAGGTAGCAGAGCTGAAGATGTTAAGGTTTTCGTTGGGAGTGACGAGGATGGACAGGATTAGAAATGAGTTTATTAGAGGGACAGCACATGTAGGATGTTTTGCTGACAAGGTGAGGGAGGCGAGATTGAGATGGTTTGGACATGTGCAGAGGAGGGACATGAATTATATTGGTAGAAGAATGCTGAGGATGGAGCCACCAGGTAGGAGGAAAAGAGGAAGACCAAGGAGGAGGTTCATGGATGTGGTGAGGGAAGACATGCAGGTAGTTGGTGTGAAAGAGGCAGATGTAGAGGACAGGGTGGTATGGAGACGGATGATCCGCTGTGGCGACCCCTAATGGGAGCAGCCAAAAGAAGAAGAAGAAGGTCTGATGAGACCAAGATAGAACTTTTTGGCCTTAATTCTAAGAGATATGTGTGGAGAAAACCAGGCACTGCTCATCACCTGTCCAATACAGTCCCAACAGTGAAGCATGCTGGTGGCAGCTGTGGGGGTGTTTTTCAGCTGCAGGTACAGGACGACTGGTTGCAATCGAGGGAAAGATGAATGCGGCCAAGTACAGGGATATCCTGGACGAAAACCTTCTCCAGAGTGCTCTGGACCTCAGACTGGGCCGAAGGTTTACCTTCCAACAAGACAATGACCCTAAGCACACAGCTAAAATAACGAAGGAGTGGCTTCACAACAACTCCGTGACTGTTCTTGAATGGCCCAGCCAGAGCCCTGACTTTAACCCAATTGAGCATCTCTGGAGAGAGCTAAAAATGGCTGTCCACCAACGTTTACCATCCAACCTGACAGAACTGGAGAGGATCTACAAGGACGAATGGCAGAGGATCCCCAAATCCAGGTGTGAAAAACTTGTTGCATCTTTCCCAAAAAGACTCATGGCTGTATTAGTTCAAAAAGGTGCTTTTACTAAATACTGAGCAAAGGGTCTGAATACTTAGGACCATGTGATACTTCATTTTTTCTTTTTTAATAAATCTGCAACAATGTCAACAATTCTGTGTTTTTCTGTCAATATGGGGTGCTGTGTGTACATTAATGAGGAAAAGAAATGAACTTAAATGATTTTAGCAAATGGCTGCAATATAACAAAGAGTGAAAAATAGAAGGGGGTCTGAATAATTTCCGTACCTACTGTATATACAATTATTTACACCCTCATGGCAACAGTTTGGGGAAGAAACCCACAGGGGTCTGATGGTCAGGTGTCTACACACTTTTAGCCTCATAGTGTATACACGCTAAAGGTCGCCTGATTAATTGTTTTTGTCAGTTGTTTGCAAAAATCTGCAAAAATCCCCACCATTAGTTTTTACAATGTAAACAAGTAACGTGCGTTACGTAATAATATTACTTTTCTGGAGTAACGAGTAAAGTAGCGCGTTACTTTATAAATTTACACACTAATATCTGAGTTACTTTTTTAAAAAAGTAATGCGAGTTACTTTTCAGTTAAATTATTTTGCATAAAAAAAATAAATACTGAATTAAAATGAACGTAGTCACGTAGAATCGCGCACTCACACGTGGGAGCAGCGGGAACAGAAGCTGGTCAGAAGCGGAGATGGCAAACTAGGGATTACATTACTGTGATGGAAGTATTCTTATTATTTTGAAATAGTCGAGGAAAAGGAGAAAGGAATAATGGTTAAGTGTAGATTATGTGTTGGTGAAAAGCTCTTGTCAACTGCATAAAATACCACTTAAAAAAAAAAAAAAAAACCATCTGCATGCAAAGCACAGCACTACAGATGTGCGTGTGTGTGTGTGTGTGTGTGTGTGTGTGTGTGTGTGTGTGTGTGTGTGTGTGTGTGTATAATGCTGAATATATGTAACATTATGCAATGTTGCATATATGGAAATGGAGACAGAAATATAGAAAACTTTTGCCGACTTTCCACCACTGCAGATCTATAAACTGCTCAGAATAGAAGTTTTCCGTGGGAGACACATGTACGATGCCATCGCAGCGGGGAGAGAGAGAGAGAGCGAGAGAGAGCGAGAGAGAGCGAGAGAGAGAGAGAGAGAGAGAGAGAGAGAGAGCAAATTCACAGCTCATTTGCTCTTTTTGGGAAGATAAACTGCCACGGTCACTGATAATAGCGCGAACTTTGTAAAAGCGTTCAGAATGTTTCAAGCTGATGATGAAGCAGAGAATGATGTAGACGAGGACGAGGTCATATTTACGGAATTGCACGTTACATTTCTGACGGCGAAGGCAGATTGAAAAGCAGTGTACAGAAGTGCGACTGGAAAGTGTTCAGCCTTGTGGTCAAAAGTTAGTCGATCATCTTATTGTTCTCTAAGAAGTTATTAAGCATTTTAAATGTTTAAGACATGTCTTTTGCCCTAATATAACTTATTTCTTAATGGCAATTATCTATATTACACCTGTTACACCTGTAAGGCGTGAAAGAGATACAAGTAACGCAAAAGTAACGCAAAAGTAATATAACGCATTACTTTCCATAAAAAGTAACTAAGTAACGTAATTAGTTACTTTTTTGGGGAGTAACTCAATATTGTAATGCATTACTATTAAAAGTAACGTTGCCCAACACTGCCTATCACTATCGGTAAAATCCATCGGTCAACCTCTAATACATGCCCTGGTTTTCAATACAAAGTCCTTTTGAAACTGAATTAATTTCTCTGTTGTGAGAGAAATAAAAAAAAAAATGACCTAATATCTTATTTTTTAAATATAAAAGAAAACAAAAACAAGAAAAAGTTACACCAAGAAAAACGGTGGATAAATTTGAATTCATTTTGGCAACAAATTGCCAGTATATTTTCAGTCATGTTAAACTCAAACAATGCTACAGGAAAACCAGCAGTAGCTTATTTTATGCACAGAAATACTTGATGCTTATTTTATAAATCTCAATTTCTTACTAATTGAAAAATATAGTCCCCTTCAAAAGTATTAGAAAGGCAAAGCTGGGTTTATTTTTGATACTAATTTGGACATTGGAAAAGAATGTTACGGGAAATCAGAACTTCAGCTTTCATATCCTGATACTCATATCCTGAGCTAGACAGGTTAAAGAACTAAATGTATAGACAAGACAGCTTATTTGTACACACACACACACACACACACACACACACACGTGCGCACACGCACACACGTGCGCACACCCCTTTCATGTTCTTCTAAGGAAACCGATAAGTAACAGTTCTTCTAAAGTAAACAGATTTAGAAATTACATAAAATGATAAAAACATCTAAATAAACACCTATTAAAAAATAAGCTAAAGTATCCATCAACCATCCATCAAATGGAGTTCAAATCCCAACACCACAATGCTGCCACTGTTGAGCCTCTGAGCAAGATCCTTATCCCTCAACTGCTCATTTGTATTGATGAAATATTAGTCATGCTGTATAAGGGCATCTGCTAAATACTGATGTAATACTACTAAATAATAAATGTAATTGTTATGCCAAACACAGTCACTTTTGCAAAAAAGAATCCGATTCCTCATCAGACACAGACTTACAAGAACTTGTGCACCACCCCCAGAAATCCTGGATTTTTGAGCTGCCTTTTCTTTTCCTTTTGCCTGATTCATCTAAACCAGCAGGTACATTGTAGCACTTCCCTGGAGAGAGAATCACACAATCAGCTGAGATTTAGAAATGAGAGATGTACCACTTCAATATAAATATTAAGGAGAAAAATATGCAGACAATCTTATTTACCCGTTTTTAGAGGTTTATCTTCTCGAACATGTATAAAAAGGTCATGGCACTGCCAAGGATCCACAGTTTCCTGAAATTGTTTTTTCATCCGTCAATATCGGGATTTATTTAAGTTAAATTATCGACTTTTTTAACCCCCCCATTCATGTTTGTGTAACCTGCTGCTGCTGTAACACAATAATTTCCCTCACAGGATTGATAAAGAATGTCCAAGACTTTAACATTTATGTACTAGAAAGTGTTGTAACTGGATAGTTCTTATCATGCACAGTATTAACCTACACAACCGAGGTATGTCCCTATACAATAATGTTCAGAAACAAACTATATCATCCAATCCAGTGGTTCCCAACCTGTGAGTCACGACCCCTACACATTTTTAAGGGGTCGCCAAGAGCTAACGTTTTTTTTTATTAATTTATATAAAAATCTATGTGCAATGGATAGATTTGTTTGATATTTACATTAACAGATTAAAATGTGCTGCTGTTATTCATCAGGTTTAGAGGGAAAAAAAGTGGAATCTTTTGTTGGGAAAAAAATCTTTATAAATAGTTGCAAGTTGCTTTCATTCTGCTGTATTTGCATTTATAAAAAAAAAAGAAAAAAAAAAAAAAAGAAAAAAAAGAAAACGTATAAAAATGACTATCACATGAAATGAAATGTGTCTGCTGGTGTGTTTAAATTAGGGAGGTGGAGAGGGTGAAGTTAAATGATTTAAATTAATTTAATGTAAATATCATGTTAAAGAATATGAAGATTATTGACTTGGCGTCTCTGCAGACCCTGAAGTCAGCAGAATTCTTACCTGTAGCTGCTTGGGTTCCTCAGCAACCAGGCTCACTCGAGGCCTCTCACGTAGCATTCGCTTCACACTGGGGGCCTGAAGGAAATTCAAAGGCAACCATGAATTACAGATGATTCTCTACTTAAATTGAAATCTATTCACTTATTTATAATAATATACATTTATTCTGTTCATTATTTATACCTGTTCATTACACCAACAGGAACTGTAATGACATCACATTCAAAATATATAAACAGAAATATGGAGTGAGTTCCCACTTTGCAGCTTTAGAGATTGGGCCAGCTCCAGTTGTGGGACATCGTGAAGTTAGAAAATGCCGACCCTGCAAGGAACCTTCTAGAAGTTGCAACAACTCCAGTTGTGCCCCACCACATGAAGATATCGGACATTTAAAGAGAAGATGCCAACCCTGCGAGGATCCTGAGCCATCTAGAGATGTTCCAGCTCCAGTTGGATCCTACTTTATGATGATTTCGGACTTTAAGGATAAACAACCTCTTAAATCAATGCTCAAAAAACATAGGCTGTTTCTCCATCATTGAATATTTAAAGGCTCTGGCATGGAGCAGTTGGTGTTGTATCCATAATGATCTCAGATGTTGAGCTAATTTATAAGTTGATCAGGAGCTCCTGGATCCACAACTCCAACTGACTGTATAAGACTAAAGAAAGGATATTCCCCATGAACACACACTCCAGTGCACATGACATTTCTCCCTCTCTGGTGTTTGTAATGTTTTAATGATTTTTATTCACACTCTTGGTGTCAACTAAAATGAGGATGGGCTCCCTTTCGAGTCTGGTTCCTCTCAAGGTTTCTTCCTCACACCATCTAAGGGACTTTTTCTTCGCCACAGTCACTTTAGGCTGCTCATCAGGGAAAAACACACATAATTCACTTATATAAATTTTTTTTTCTATAATCCTTACATTCTGTAAAAGCTACTTTGAGACACTGTCTATTGTGAAAAGTGCTACAGAAATAGAGTCAGAATCACTAATGATCACCATGTGTCATGCCGCTGTACTGTCATGGCATCTGCTGCCTTACAATGTAACAACCAATCACAGCTGTGCAGATCCAGTCTGGCATAGATCTTTTGCAAGCGCTGAGAGTCTGCTCCAAACTCCACAAAAAACTTTTTGGCCAATCCACAGTAAAAGATTTTCTCATGAAAACGCATATTTTTCTCGTTGGCCTTCTGTCCACAATTCCATTAAAATCATCTACCAGAGAATCCAGGAATAGCTTTACATTTTATGCAAAAATGTATGACCATAAATGTACTTTCAAATGTAAGCACTTGGCCCATATTTTTTCAGGCTGTTCCTTAGAGCCTTCCTAATCAGTGTTCCAAATTCTTTTCACCTTCTTTAATGGTTACCATAGACAACAGAGGAGGAGAAGGAAAACAAAAAAGAGGATGAAGCCCTCTAGTAATACTTATTAAAGTAATAGAAAAATTATAAAATGACAACAATAAGAATATAAACATCCTTGACTTTTCATAAGATAAAAACCACAGATGATGAAGTAGAATAAAAAATGTATTTTAAAATGTCAAACTGTATGTTACACTTTAAACTGATGTTCAGACTGATGTTGAGATGTTTTGTGTATAAGAAGATGCTGGACAACATCTGTCTAACAGGTCATTAGAGGTAAGAAAGGACATTCCTCATTTGGGGGAATATGAAAAAGGAAATAAAACGATCACCTTCAACACAATGTGTTTCTCAAGTGAATGAAATTAGCTATACACATTTTTTTACCATTTAAAACATTTTAAGCTGATAAATGTAATTGATTGGTACCTGATGTCTCTCGACATGCTCATCAGACTCTGGTTCCACCCCAATACCATTGTCTACCAGATCAGCAAGCTCCTCACCCCCTTGGCCATCATCATCATCCTGATCATCATTCTCATAACGATCAACAGCAACCACCTCTGCCACACTCTGCCCTAGACACCAAAGTAAAATCCATTGAATCAGCAGAAACCAGAAAGAAAAAAAAATATACACACAATTCAGGACAATTTATCAGAGTAATGACAGAGGGTCTACAGCAAGTGCCAGTACTTCGGCGTGCGTTGGGAAAAACACACACTTGGAGTGGGCAGATGGATTATTGTCACCTAAAGGAGCTGAAGTACTCGCATTAGTGCACCACAGTCCCTGGATCTCTTTATGGTTAAAGCTGCACTGCTGGACGTGAGATCAGCGGGAAACAATACGTTCATACTTCAAGATTTCGCTGCTGGACCTGGCTGGACCTGCTCCCTCTGAACTATTGCCAGTACTGTTTTATTACTCCTAGATCCACTGGGAGTGGTGGGGTGTAGCCACACTCTTCAGGGACAGATTTAAATGTAGTTTACAATCGGTGGAGAAATATATAAGTTTTGAATTGCAGCTGTTTAAACTGGAAATGTCCTACACTGTTATTGTGCACTAATTTATCACCCTCCTAAATATGATAAGAATTTCATTCAGGAGTTCTCAGACTTACTTTCTTTAATTGTTTAATTGTGCTGGCCACTGAAAATCTTTTAAATATCAGGGACTTAACATCCATGCATGCTGCCCTGAAAAACCTTTGGTTAAGCAGTTTTCTGACCTTTTTAACTCTCAACTTAGTCAATATGTGATGCTACCCACAGGCATGGTCATACACTTGATCTAATTTTGTAATGTGGCCATAGTGGACAATTGTATATCTGACCATAGGTTTGTTAGGTTTAATATTGACCTGCCAGTGGATGTCTTAAATAATAGATCAGCTGACTTATTTTTGTCCTGAAATTAAGATTGCAGCAAAGTGTTTTGCTGAGGCGTATGCAGCAAGCCTTTGATTGAGCTTTCATTGAGGTTTCTGGATCCTCTCTAGATACAGAGGAACTGACTGCTGTTTTTGAACTGTATGTTTGGACATTATGGATGTTGCTCCACTCAGATTTAAAAATGTCTAAACCTCAGTCTCAGCCTTGGATTTGGGTTGAAACACGTCCTCTTAGACACGTTTGTACGAAAGTTGAACGAATGTGGAGGAAAGACAGGTTACAGATTTCTTATGTTATGCTAAAAGATACTCTTAGCATCTTCCAGTGTGCAGTAAAAGCAGCAAAAACCAAATATTTTTCAGATTTAATTAAGGGAACTGCTCACTGTCCAAAAGCTTTGTTTGGCACAATAAACCCAACTGTAGGACTTTCTTCAGATTCCACTTTCCTTACTTGTGAGGATTTCTTGAACTTATTTGTGAGAAAGATTGACAAGATTACAGAACAAATTGTCCAATTGTCCCCTCAAATATTGTGCTCAAAATCCCTGGGTCAAGATCCTGTACATTTGACTGTTTTGATAATGTCTCCCTTCTGGTTCTAGTGGACTTAATTATGTACATGAAATCATCTACTTCACTGAATTCCATTCCACCAGATCTGTTTTTGGAACCATAGGCCGAGTATACTAGCTAACGTGAATAGTTCCCTATCTGAGGTTTGAGTTCCATCTTGTCCAAGCACGCAGTGGTTCTTCCTTTAATTGAAGAAAAAAATTAAAAAAAATAAAAAAATAAAAAAATAAAAAAATTTCCCGGCCCATTTCTAAACTACAATTTTTGTCTAAAGTGTTAGAGAAGGTAGTTTTGACTCAAATTAACACTCTTACAGAAAGAGAATGATCTCCTGGATGAAATTCCAATCTGGTTTCAGTACAGAGACCGCTCTGGTGAAAGTTTTAGCAGTTGATTCTGGGATGGCTGCTGTTTTAATTATGTTAGACTTCAGTGCCACATTCAACACTGTGAATCATTCAGTTATTTTAAAATGGTTGAAGCATGGGGTTGGATTTAGGGGATCAGCTTTGAAATGGTTTCAGTCATATCTCAGGGAAAGAACTCTCTCTGTTAATTTGGCAAATGTTTCCTCAGTGGTTCCCTTAAAATATGGTCTTCATCAGGGCTCTATTTTAAGCCCTACATTGTTTTCCTTATATATGTGCCGTTTGGGATCTATTTGGCGTCGCCAGAGCATTTTTTAATCACATGTATGCAGATGACACACAAATGTATCTACCGCTGAAGGTTGGAAATGAGCATTCTTCACAGTCCCTGCTACGGTGTTTAGATGAAGTTAAAGTTTGGCTGTCAAGTAATTTTCTTCAGTATATTTAATTATATTTGGTCCTCCTAAGGTAAAAGAAAAGATGCTTCCTCAGTCCAAAAAGAAGTTAAAAGGTGATCCCGCTTTTTCAGTAGTAGGTCTTAAACCGTGGAACGGTTCCCTCTTTATATTCGACAGGCTTCATCCATAGAGATTTTTAGGTCTCAGTTGAAGACACATTTTTTAGTCTGGCTTTTGAAGCAGGAAAATTGTTATTTGGGAACCCTTAAATGTGTTTGTTTTATTTGTGCGAAATGTTTTGTGCGTATTGGGCAAAAAGTTGCATTTAAATGTAACATATAAATAAATAGAAGAACAATGTATGCATGAGTCCATTACCTGGAGCCTCTCTGTTAAATTGAACACAAGAGGAACCCAGACCCAGGCTCATGATTCCCATCGTGTCCTGGGTGAAGTTATTGATCCGAAAATCTTTACAGCTTCCAAGAACCTCTCCCTTGTGACTTGAAGAAACACAAACTTTTTAAAATACAAAACCATATAACAATGTTTACAATGTTCTCTATACATATACTAAAGTATTTTCATTCTATTCAGGGAAATTTTCTAAATATGTTGTTAATTTTAATCCTTTTTCTGCTTTAAGTGCTTGTCTGATAAAAATGGACCCCAAGTACAACAGAATTCCCTACCTAATTACAGCAAATGGCTGCCTTGGAGCTGAACTTTACCTGAGGAGTGGATACTTTTGCTTTTCATGTGCTTCTGCAGGAATCAGAGACTCAGGAGAGAGCCGAACAATCTTCACTGGCTGAGTAAAAACACAGCAGATTGGCATATTTTGTCATCTTGTGATGTGCATATCACACATTTACAGACACTTTACACACACAGAATTTCTAAATGTAACAGATCGGCAAAGTAGTTTAATAGTTTACATTATTTGAAAATAACACAGACAGACACTTACTTCAGCTGGATCACCTTTTATCTCCACACTATGAGTACTGGGCTCTTCTCCCAACACATCAAACTGTAAAGGCAGATTATGCTTACTCATGTGACATGCATGCTTTAACTGCATTTTTATAATAATAGTAATAGAAGCACATAAGGTACCGCCACATCATCCATTTTTAACCTTTAAATGCCATTACATAACTATTGAAATATATATCTTAAAGATCCTATGGTTGTACTGTATGCTACAGTTTTGTAAAAACTTACAAAGATAATTAAACATTTCCACAAATTTTTTTTTTTTTATTATTTCTAGAGCAAATAGTAATAACCAAAGTCTGTATTTGATATGAACTAGGAATAGAAGCACTGCACTCACATGCACACTATTAAAAGGTAGTAATGATTTCATGAACGTTTTTAATGATAAAGTTAAAAACATCAGGCAAAAACTTCAGACTATTAATTCAAATTCAAACAGTTCTACAAATAACTGTAAATTGATGATCTGTTATAATTATAGCACTATCCACAAAGTTTTACTCCCATTCAAGTTAATGAATTAATTCAGGGGCACCAGGTCGCCCACAAGGACCACATGAGTCGCGGGCCTTTTCTAAAAAAAAATAGCTCACCATAGCGCCACTTATCAGTGAGCTGCATCTAATTTTTTAAACAATAATTTGAATGACAATATTTAAAAAAAAGACTTTAAAAAATGTTTCATATTAGATTAGAGCTGGCTGGTCTCCAAGTTGATTTTTGTATGTTACGTAATTTATAATCTGTACAAACATGATGCAATGTAGTGCATGATTTGTCACAAATTTTTAGTGGCTAGTAAAAATGTGGAAGTGATTATTTGAAAATGTAAATACTTGCAGAGATTTATAGAAATAAAGTTTTGCATATTGATATTTATCTGTTTTCTACCTTGTTAAATCATTGTTGATAATTATTGTGAGAAATCATTAAAATGATCAGTGTATTCACATAGATGAAGATCATTAATTATTAATAATAACAAATAAAGGTAAATTGAGCAAATTTGTTATTTCAGAAGTCTGTATCAAACTGGTAGCCCTTCACATTCACCCAAGAAGTAGCTCTCAATTTCAAAAAGGTTGGTGACCCCTGAAATAATTTAATTTATTTCCGATTCAAAATAGTCAACGTGAAATCTAGATCCTTTACCTACATGTTTCCTGAAACATATAATTTCAGAAGTAATTTAACCTAGTATAAATCCATTTCACTGGTTATGTACCTTTCAAACTGCAGTTATCAACCCCCTAATTAAGAAACCTGACCTTCAACCCACATCTACTGAGGAATGGCATTTGTTAAATGTATCAGTCAGGATTTAGGCCTCATCATAGCACAGAGACGGCGCTAGTTAAAGTGGTAAATGACCTGCTATTGACCTCTGATCAGGGTTGTCACTCTTTACTTGTTTTGCTCAAACTTAATGCAGCTTTTGACACCATTGATCATAATCTCCTGCTTGCTAGACTTGAGAATGTTGTTGGAATAAAGTGAACATCTCTCTCCTGGCTTAGGTCTTATTTGACTGATCGCTATCAGTTTGTTGATGTAAATGGTGAGTTCTCCACACTTTCTGAGGTAAAGTTTGGTGTTCTTCAAGGATCTTTTCTCTTTATATATGCTGCCTCTGGGTGAAATTATACATAAACATGTTTCAGTTGCTATGCCGATGATACATGGTTGAACATTTCAGCAAAGCCAGTTGAGAGAGATCAGCTTAACAATGTTGAGGAGTGTGTAAAGGACATTAGACAGTGGATGCTTGATAACTTCCTTCTGCTCAACTCAGATAAGACGGAAGTACTTTTACTAGGACCACATGCAGATAGAAGTAAACTTTCCGATTACGTAGCAGTTCTGGATGGTGTTTCTGTCTCAGAAACACCTTTATTTTCTCTCTTCCTGTCACCCCTCTTTTCTTAAACTCTCTCTCGGTCTAGTAAACATGCCCCAGGTTCCACTGACCCATGTTCCTGTTCTTTTTTTTCTCTTTGGTCAGTCTGGTTCATCCTGATGTCCTACCTCTGGATGGAGTCCTTCTCAATTGATACCACTCTGTGCAGGAATGGTTTCACACGCTGAGCAACTCAAGAACTTTGAGGACTGATTTGGAATGTAATTAATATCAAGTCTACTACAGTGGCTCAGGACCACAGGTTGCATGAACAGATCTGCATTTATGCAGCTATTGCTGCACACCTCAACAATGTATGGACATTCGATGTCACCCAGATGAGGATGGGTTTCCCTTTGAGTCTGGTTCCTCTCAAGGTTTCTTTCTTATACCATATCAGGGAGTTTTCCTTGACACAGTTGCCACTCGCTCACTCATCAGGGATAAACAATTATTAATTAACATGCATGCAATAAACTTACTCATTCTTTTATAAAACCTTACTACCATTGTATCTGTGTAAAGCTGCTTTGAGAAAATGTCCATTGTAAAAAGTGCAATACAAATAAAATGTAATTGAATATGAACACTGTTTTTTATTTTAAAGCAGTACTAAGTGCTAAGCGTGCAAGCACGGGCAATTTAGAGGATTTATAAAACTGTGAAATGCAAATTCTGTCTGCAGTGTGGCGTTTCTGCAGTTATTAATTTCTTTCAGTTTATTGTTTCAAAATGTTTTAATACATTTTCAAACACAAACAAATGATTCGACTACCAGTTGACTGTAGGCAAGACAAAATATGTGTATAAAAAAAAGGTTGTCTACGACTTTGCACAGTGCTGTAATGTTCTTTTGAGATTTAGTTAAATACCTCACAGTCGTCCACATCATTATCTGTGGTGGCACCATCAGTTACACCAGACGCAGAGCCTTGCTTGTCACGTCTATGGGAACAAAATGAAAAGTTTTAGCTGTATCTCAAATTCACATCTGATTTAACAAACGGTTATAATATTAATATATATATATATATATATAGTCAATTTTAACGTGATAACTGAAAGCATCTTTCTATATTTAGACTATGAAGGCTTGTCCACAGGACTCAACAACTATAAAAGCTGCAAAATATTTTTTGGAAAACCCAAATCTTTCTCCTCAGAGATTAATATATTAATTATATATTAGCCTAGTCTATAATGTAAAAAAAACTAATTATATTTAATAGACATGATGCAGAATTTTAAAATATCCAAGTTTAGTCCATAATTGGAGATGTAAAAGCTTGTCTTCTGTTTATAGAACACTGTCCATGTCCAATAAGTATCTGATCAGTAGCATCAAAAAACTCTCACAAATTACCTGCGGTTTTTGTTGGAGATGCAGTCCAATGTCTGAAACACCAAACTATGGAGTAGTTCAACCTGGAAAGAACACAATGAAAAAAAGCAATTATTGTTATCTGCCTTATGAACCTGTAAGAAAAACTTTTCTACAAGCAGTCTGAAACTTACCTTTCTGCCGTAGATGCATGTAGAGCCTTGAATTAACAAAGCTGCTTCAGCAAAGTTCATCATTGTCTTGCCTCCATCAAATGAGATGGTCATTTGGTCCAGCTACACAAAAAACAAAAGTCAGCAGCAGACCAGTCACACAGTCTAATCCCTGTTGCTGTCTGTTGTTTATTTGCACAAAAACATGACTTTTAGGCCTAAATGTGCCGTACGCTTGAGAAAGGCATGTAAACTTCAACTGCTCAGCTTTTAACTTCTAGATAAAATGCTTAATTGTTAAAGCATCTGCTAATAGGCACATGTTATACATGCTAAACTACACAAGTTTCGAGTGTTAAGTGTAAAGATTGTAATATCAATCTTGGTATTGAGAGACAAAATATTCAAGGCTTCCATCAATCTTAATAATGTCTTTTTATTTAAAAAAAAAAAAAAATAAAAAAAAAAATAAAAAATAAAAACTCACCTCCTCCAGGTACTCCCCAAGCTGGGTGGCAAGATCAACATCCCAGTTTTTGGTAAGGTCCCGGATGGGCTGTAACAGGTGGGAAAACCTGGTCTCCATTGTAACCATGGCTGCAAATCTGTAAGCCCTTCAAAACAAAGTTCGTCTTTTTCAGTTTGATGTTTATCACTTTATCAAATTATTTAAATCACTGACTAAATCTTTGGTCAAAAATTGGCTTTCACAACATTAGCATTAGCCTCTGCTTAGACAAGTACTTGGTGTAAACACAATATGGGCAAAACATCATTTAATGAAATAGCTGAGGTCAAATACATAAATATTTGGACATTATCAAGCACATTATCTTAGCTTGAAATTAAAATAATAAATATGATTTTCATCATTAATTTAATAACATTTTCATCTAAATTTTGTGAATAGGGCAGTAATTAAGATTTAAAAGATAAAAGAATGGGGGGGGGTGTTTGGAAAAACATGAAAAATCATGTCTCATTAGAGGACGGGGAAAAGCTGCATTAAGCATTAAACTCTGTAATACAATAAATAGAGTTGTTTCTTATAGTATTACAAATTTCACTGAACTAGAACTTAAAAAAATAAAACTAAATCAGTAAGATAGATTATAGAGTCATGTTTCAATTTACTTATTTAATTTATTATTATTGTACTAGCTGAAAGTACCTGTGCTTCGCTACGGAAGGCAGAACGCTAAGCAATATGGCAATAAGCAGTAAGCACTGAGCAGGACTGGATGATCAGAGATCAGAACGTAACGTCAACAAATAACGTACTACCCCTTTGTAGTACCGATACAGGGCAAACTACTTTGAAAATAATTTTTATCGTGCATCCAACATCTAATAAGAAACAATGTACTAAGTTTCATTAGGATCCGTAATGTTATTTCGAAGAGTTTACAATGCGTGAGAAATCGCGTTTTTCGCGAGTTAGCCGCGATCCAGGGCGAATTTTTCAAAACCCTTTCTTAGTGAGCACCTAAGACCCAAGAGGAAGGTATGTTCCAAATTTCATTGCAATCCGTTCAGTGGTTTTTGAGATTTCGTGATGAGTGAGTGAGTCAGTCAGTGGTATTTCAGCTTATATATATAGATTAATTAACATTATGAAATCACGAATTAGAGTAACCATGGCAACTTTTATTTTAATATAATGTTCGGTATGACTAAACATTTATTTCTTTAAGCCCACAGCCCTCAATCAGGTCTGATTTCTCACGTTAATAACAGCTCTTCTCTTTTTACTGACTGTACATTTGTGTGTGAGTGTGAGATACTGAGTGTAAAAGTGAAAGTAACTTTTTGTTTGTTTATGTTTAATGTTTATGTATAAAATCCAGATGTGTGTTTAAGTTGTAGAACTTTCAGCACCACTGATTTGGCAGTCATTTATTACATTCCTGAAAATAAAGTACTCCTGATCTGAAGTGTGCATGTGTGTGTGATTAGAAGACTTTTAGTAAAGCAGGATCAGTAACAGAAGTTGTGAAAGGACATGAGCAAACTGATCAGATGTGAGCAAAACAGCAGATTAAACCAGGATAGAGAAACAGAGGAGTTCAGATGAGATGGAGGAGATTTGAGATGAGATTAGATAAAATGTGAGATCTGATGAGATGTTAGGGGAGATCCGATGAGATGTTAGGGGAGATCCGATGAGATGTTAGGGGAGATCCGATGAGTTGAGATCAGATGAGATGTGCGATGTGATGTGAGATCAGTTTAGATCAAATTAGAGATGTGATCAGATGTGATATTTAACGAGACGAAACGAGACGAAACGAAACGAAACGAAACGAGACGAGACGAGACGAGACGAGAGTGCAGCTCGCAGTATCTTCTCTGTATAACCCACTCCAGGTCTCCGTGTTAACACACAGCCGTTACTCACCTGCTCCTGCTCAGTGTCTAACACACAACTAATAGCGCCCCATTCCACACACTCACCTGATACACTGCAGGAACCTGCAGCCGGTTACGAGCTGAAACTTGCACTTTGTAGAGAACTGATAATCCGACAATTTTATACGGAGTTAAACAGCGTCTTAACCCTCAACCCGCGTAGCTGCCATTTTCAATTTTTTACCGCCTCCGTGACGCTAACTAAAGGAAGTGACGCAACATGAAACGGAAGTGTCGGAGGATTGGGTGGTGACGCGGATTGGAGAAGCTCGTGCAGCTCTGTTGCAAAATATCTTCGCACATGCGCAGTGACGGGGAACCTGAATCCGACTACCTGTGTAACATAAATAACAATTAAAAGGGAAACTTAGAGTTCAGTTTTACTTTATTTTATCATATCTTAGTCATGAACACATGTTTGTTTTGTTCGTAATTTGATAGTTATTTTGCTTTATCTGAAACGAAACGCGTCCTCGAGCTGCTTCCACACTAAAGGGATTTATTCCGAATGAAATAATTTATTAATAAAGTCCATTAACTGTGTGTATTATTATTTAAAGCGATGGAGCGGAAGCACAGAGCTCTTCTCCGGGCTCACAGGCTGCTCCTATGCGATCAGCTCGTAGTGGATGATACGATAGTTCACTACTTATACCAGGAGAACATTTTAACTGAGAATCAGGTGGAAGAGATTCAGTCTCAGAAATCCAACAGAAATAAGACGCTGTTGCTGCTGCGTTTCCTTCCAACCCGCGGCCCCAATGCTTTCAACGCGTTTGTACACTCCCTCGAGCAGGACTTTCCCTGGATTCAACAGAAACTGCTGCTTTTAGCTCAGGCTGATGACGAGGATGATGGAGGAAGAGGAGCAGCGCTGTCCGACACTACCGGTGAGTTTCACACCAACCAGCCAGCAGCAGCTTTAGGACTGAACCCTGTCAGGAAACATCCTACTGACACTAATGTCATAAATCAGTTCTCAGTCTTCCTGACAAGTCTGTGCAGTTCCAGTAGTTTGAAGTGGAGGTGATGAACAGAACAGTGAACAGTGAGAGAACAGACTCTTCAGTAAAACACATTTCTGCAAGATTTATTTAACATCATCACCTTTTTATCATTTACTCCATTTGACCAGGCAGAGGGATCGAGCTGGGAAGGATGTGCTACAAGTTAGAGCAATAAAGGATGGAGATGGAAATGTGTTGACTAGTGAGGAGAGTGTGTTGAGAAGATGGAGGGAGTATTTTGAGCAGCTGATGAACGAGAAAAATGAGAGAGAGAAAGTTGGATGGTGTGGAGATGTGAAGCAGGAAGTGGATAAGATTAGTAAGGAGGAGGTGAGAGCAGTGATTAAGAGGATGAAGAGCGTACAACAGGGTGGAGAAAGGAGATGTGGTATTGTATGAGGAAGTCACCTCAGATGTCATGTCAAAGAAGTATGTGAGGGTGGTGCAGGACATGTATGAGGACAGTGTGACAGCAGTGAAGTTTGCAGTAGGAACAACAGACTGGTTCAAGGTGGAGGTTGGACTGCATCAGGGATCGGCTCTGAGCCCTTTCCTGTTTGCAGTGGTGATGGACAGGTTGATGGACGAGGTCAGACAGGAGTCTCCTTGGACTATGATTTTTGCGGATGATATTGTGATTTGTGGTGAGAGTAGGGAGCAGGTGGAGAAGAGTCTGGAGAGGTGGAGATATGCGCTGGAGAGAAGGGGAATGAAAGTCAGTAGAAGTAAGACAGAGTACATGTGTGTGAATGAGAGGGAGGGCAGTGGAGTGGTGCGGTTGCAGGGAGAAGAGGTGGAGAAGTTCAGTTACCTGGGGTCAACAGTGCAAAGTAATGGAGAGTGTGTTAGAGAAGTGAAGAAAAGAGTGCAGGCAGGGTGGAGTGGGTGGAGAAGAGTGATAGCAGTAGTGATTTGTGATAGAAGAGTATCTGTGAGAGTGAAAGGGAAAGTTTAGAGGACTGTGGTGAGACCTGCGATGTTGTATGGTTTAGAGGCAGTGAAATTGAGTAAAAGCCAGGAGGTGGAGCTGGAGGTAGCAGAGCTGAAGATGTTGAGATGTTCATTGGGAGTGATGACAATGGACAGGATTAGAAATGAGTTTACATTTCCATGAGGGACAGTGCATGTAGGACGTTTTGGTGACAAGGTGAGGGAGGTGAGATTAAGATGGTTTGGACATGTGCAGAGGAGGGACATGGGGTATATCGGTAGGAGAATGCTGAGAATGGCGCCACCAGGAAGGAGGACAAGAGGAAGACCAAAGAGGAGGTTTATGGATGTGTTGAGGGAGGTTTATGGATGTGGTTAGTTGGGGTGAAAGAGGAAGGTGTAGAGGACAGAGGGGAATGGAGACGGATGATCCGCTGTGGTGCCCCCTAATGGGAGAAGCCGAAAGAAGAAGAAGAAGATGAAGCTTGTGTGTGTGTGTGTGTGTGTTTCTAAGTTTTCAAAGAGATTTTTCAGTCATTATCACTTCCAATAGATTTAAAGGTATAAACTAGATAGATGCCATTTTCAAACGTAGCTGAAATAATCCCCTCTCTCTGTTCAGCTCAGTTTGACGTTCCTAAACACATCCTCCAGACAGTTCCCTCTGATCAGCAGCTAAATAAACTGGCAGCTCACCTTGGCTTGGAGTGGGAGATGGTGCTGCTGGACTTGGGCTTGACATCAGCAGAGATCTCCCGCTGCCGTGCAGATCATCTACACAGCAGTCACAGTCAGGTGCTGGCAGCCCTGGTGATGTGGAAGCAGACTCGGGGTCGGAAAGCCACCGTGCAGAGTCTACTTCAGAGCCTACAGATTTTGGACATTCATCCTTCTTTTTTTAACCAAGTCTTTGCCTGCGGCTCTTAGCAGAACATGGACCAAACTACAAAGTACACACACACACACACACACACACACACACACACACACACACACACA
>JAAIIK010000272.1:48982-64704 GCA_014706435.1 Silurus glanis
CACACACACACACACACACACACACACACACACACACACACACACACTTACTGAATGTTTCATACAGAGCACTGTTGTTGAAAGCCAGAGATTGTTACTTCACTTTTCCTGCTACTTTGTCATTATGCAGTGAGGGTTTGCTGATGTGTGCTGTATCCTGAACTTTAAGATTTTATAAAATGTATTCATTATAATAAATGCAGTAATTTTATTTCGACTAACTCTGTGCGTGTGTGGGTTTTTATAGTCATTTTTGGCAACAAATCTTTAGAAGAAAATAAAAACCAAAATAAAAAGCTTCCAGACCTTGTCCTGTGAAAGCTCCAGGGGATACAGATGAAAGATATTGTACTGACACAATACAATTAAAAAGATAAAGTTAAGAGTCCACAATGTGCCATTAAACTGTGAAGGAAAATGTAGACAAAAGAGAATGCTAAGGAACATTGAGTTCATAGTTATAGACATGCACAATATAGGAAAAGGCTGCAAAATAACATCCAGTTTGCAAATCTAACACTCTAAAACATCATCCAAGCAGTGAAGCACAGTGGTGGCAGCATCATGCTCTGGGGCTGCGTTATTGGGCATTTAGTTCAACTTTAAAGCAATTGTGCTAAATTAATTGATTGATTGAATTACATTGTTTCTAATAAAGTATTCAAATCCATCCTCAAAGCTCCTGTGTTGCTCCACAATTTCACTCTGTCTGAGTCCTGAACACTGATTGGAAGGTTGTTCCATAACTGTGGGGATTATAAGAAAAAGATCTGCCCCCTGCTGTAGTCTTCATTATTTGACGTACCAACAAATACCCTGCACCTTTTGATCTAAGTAGGCGTGGAGGATCATATTAGTACAGAAGTTCATTTAGATACTATGCTCAGATATTGCAAGCTGATCTCTCTCACCTGTTTTTTCTTAAATATACACCTCTGTATCATCAGCATAGCAATTGAAGCTAATACCATGTTTATATATAATTTTACCCAGAAGCAGCATTTATAAAGAGAAAAGCAGTGGGCCTAAGACAGATCCTTGCAGAACAACAAACTTTACCTCAGAGTGTGTGGAGAACTCACCATTTACATTTACAACAAACTGATAGTGATCATTCAGATAAGACCTGAGCCAAGAGAGAGCTGTTCCCTTTATTCCAACAACGTTTTCTAGTCTAGCAAGCAGTATAGTGTGATCAATGGTGTCAAAAGCTGCACTAAGTTCAAGTAACACAATTATGGAGACAAAACCCTGATCAGAGGCCAATAGCAGGTCATTTACCACTTTAACTAGCGCCGTCTCTGTGCTATGATGAGGCCGAAATCCTGACTGATACATTTAACAAATGTTATTCCTCAGTAGATGTGAGCATAACTGCTGTGCTGCAACCTTTTCTAGAATCTTGGAGATAAAGGGGAGATTTGATATTGACCTGTAGTTGGACAGCTGACAGGGTCAAGGTCAGGTTTCTTAATTAGGGGGTTGATAACTGCCACTTTAAAGGATTTAGGTACATAACCAGTGCTAATGGAAGAGTTTATAATTTTTAGAACAGGTTCAATTACCTCTGGAATTATCTGTTTGAAAAAAACTTGTCGGTAAAGGATCTAGAACTAAAGTTGATTTTGATGCGGAAATAAATTAAATTAATGAATCCTTTAAATAGGAGTACAATTTTGTAATTGATTATCTGTTATAATTTTAGTGATGTCTACTGGGTTTTTTATATTATTGTTAGGTTTTATATTAATCGATTTTTTGCCTGATGTTTTACAATTTGTTATTAAAAAAGTTCATGAAATCATCACTGCCTTTTGATGATGTGCATATATTGATGCAAGTTTTTCGCACCTGTATTGAGAGATTTTTTGCCATTCTTCATGTCAGATCCTCTAATCGTGTGCAGGTTGGATGGGGAGCATCGGTGGACGGCCACTTTCAGGTCTATCCAAAGATGTTCAATAGGGTTCAAATCAGGGCTCTGGCTGCGCCAATGTAGGACATGAAGTTGTCCCAAAGCCACTCCTGTGTTGTATTGGCTGTGTGCTTAAAGATATTGTGATGTAGAAAAGTGAATCTTTGGCTCAGATTGAGCACTGTGGAACAGGTTTTTATTGAGGATATCTCTGTACTTTGCTCCATGAAGCTTTCCCTCAATCCTGACCAGTTGCCCTGACTCCGATGCTGCCACCACCATGCTACACTGTTGAAATGGTTATGGGCAGGTAATGAGCCTTGCCTGGTTTCCTCCAGCCTTGCAACAATCTTGTCTCTGAGCTCTGCAGGCAGTTCCTTTGACCTCATGGCTTGGTTTTTGCTCCATATAAACTGTCAGCTGTGTGACCTTCTAAAGATTGGTTAGTGACTTTCTAAATAATTTCCAGTCAATAACCTTTTCCACCTTTTACACCTTTCCAATTAAGGTGTGAAAACATTTAAGCAACGATCAAGAGCAATGGGAGGCACCTTAGCTCATTTTCAAGTGTTCTTGCAAAGGGTCTGAATGCTTATGTATATGTGAAATACATTTACTTTATAAGTCGCCTCTAGAGGGCAGCATAATACAAACGAACACCAGATTACAAAGTGAACTTCATATATAAATATAGAAAATAAATGCAGGTACGCTTCTGCAAGGGGTTTAGGAAACAACTTAAGAATTAAGAGCTTCAAATTGCATTCATACTATACCGAGCAAATAGCCATTTATTATTATGTGAATTTATATTTCATCAAATGGAATTACTGTGATAGCATTTGGCTCAATGTAGCTATAGTTATTGTAGAATATGCATTTTCTATATTTAAAGTTCAAAAGAAATTCAAATTTAAAAAACTAATTCCTAACTGCTTTTAAAAAACACTGGCAATAAAATTATCATATGTAACTAATCATGTCAAAACTAATTTAGTTTTGACGATTATTTGCATATGATAATATTCAAATAACCAAACTTCCCCCCAAAAAATGAAATCTAATACATTTAAGTTATTAAAGAAATCCTAAATATCCAGAAATGTTGCACTTTATTCCAGTAACTGGATTATTAACAATTTCCATATTAGTTTAAAATTGCTTTTTAATTTTTTGAAATTATAATCTTTTCCCTCAGAATTTGTTAATTTCTAAAACTGTTATCACATTTCTGAAAAGAAAATTCTTAATCAAATACCTACAATATTGGAATATTAATCATTTGCAACTAGGATAAAAGATGTTGATGCAGAATAAATAACTGATTGGATCAGTGGAGATTGTAACACATTTCTAAAATACCAAAATGTTTCTCTCAGTTTCAGTCTTTACTTTAACCAACACACCACAGAGGAATATAAAGCTGCTAAATAGTAAACAAGACTTATTTGTTTCTGAGTGTCTCTTTTTTACCCCAGCTCCATCTGGAGCCTTTTCCTGCTGTAGTAACACACAAATGTGATGATTGTGAGACAATTGGACAGTGAAATTATTTGTTTATAAATTGTTTTAAAATATTTGGGTTCTTGGGATGTTGTGTTGTGGTTTTGTAACTACAATGAGACATAAATTAAAATCTATAAAATCGATGTGCTGTAGAGGGAAATTCTTGAAAGCTGTGTGTTGGGTATTGGGCTTTAGAGCTGAACATGGTGTAGAACTAAGTCAGAATTAGAGTTTAGTTAAAAAAGATAATAAAGATAATTAAAAGAAAAGGTACCATGACAAGATGCACTGTTTCAGTCAGGAACATTACTGAATCTGTGGTTTGAGACACTCATACAGAGGCAGTACAATATCCAGTGTATGAACAGGGAGATGAACAGAGATGTTCATTTTGATGAAGAAAAAAACATCTAATCAGTGTAGAGAGGCACAGGGTAGTGTGGTGAAGCCATGTAAACATTTAGATCCTCCAAGTTTAAGCAAGTTAAGCTTATTAAACTCAAATAAAAGGATTTGTAAGGACTTGTGGTGGTTTATAAATGAATACAGCATTCAATACAGCTCGTCTTCAGGAGAACTGATTTCCATCATCCCAAATTTTAAATTAATGTTAATTCTCATTCAGGACTCATCCAGATGATATTCCAACAGGTCTAAGTTCATCTCCCTGGGGTCTGATTATCACCACTATAATCTAAAAGTTTCGGTACCTGATGCTGCTGAAGGTGTTGACATTTCTGGACTCGTTCCGAGCCAGAACAACATGCCCATGATGACATTAATAAACGCTGAAATGAAACCGAGATGTTAAAGACGCGTTTTAACAGCGGAGCTGATTTCAGCTGGTGACGGAAGTGTTGCACACACACACACACACGCACACACACACGCGCACACACACACACACATACACACGCATGACACGGAAGCGCACACGTTCATTGGCTTTAATGAGCAGACCCAGGCTTCAGGTTTGATCATCTCCCAGCTCCTGACTGAACGCAGGGGGCTGAAGGCTCCAGGACTCAGTCCCCTCTGTGCTCAGACACCATGAGGGCTGTTTTACTCGGGATTTTCATCCTCGTAAATGGAGCCGTTTGGTCGCTTGATCACTACAACTTTAACGGAGTGATCAGACACTTTGTTGTGGAAAACGATGCCCTGTTTATTGCTACTGACTCTCAGATCCACCAGCTGAGCCGCAACCTCTCACTGGAGAAGACTAAAGTCATATCAAACACAACGCACCAGAACGCGGTGACGCTCCTGGTGCCTTTCGGCTCGAACGGAACACTGATCATCTGCGGCACTGCAGACTGCGGCTACTGCGAGATCCTGAACATCAGCGACATAACCAGAACTATCTACATGGAGAAGAACCTGCCTGTAGGACCGCATGTAAACGAATCATCTGTGGCGTTTCTTGTCAATTACAATAAAGACGGTACATACCTTCTGGTTGGAAGAGAAGATGTGGATCATGAGAAGGAATGTACAGTAGATGCTGGGGTGACATTGCGGTACACGATCCAAAAAAATGAAGAAGATATTTTTTCTAAACAAGACATTAAAGGTGCAACTGATGCCACGATTAAAGTTGAAAAAGGTGTTAAGTGGGTAGATGGTTTCCAAGTATCTTCAAAGTCTCAGTCCTATATCGTGGCCAACAATGTTTCATCCAAAGAAGTGGTTTTTTTGAAGCTTGTCAACCAAAAGAAGAAAGCAGACATGATTCAATCTCTTCGGGTTTCATATTTACACTGCTGTGGAGACCAAAAACGACACAGACTTGTGTCCTCCACCATTATCGAGTCTTCTTTTATATGGGTTGGAATATTCAGTGCAGAACTTCCACACCATCCTGAAAACACTGCTTTGGTTGTTTACAACATTTCTGAGATTACAAAAAAAGGTGGTGGTCATGGTTTTGACTGTGTTCCAACAGTTGACAAAAAGGTTTGAAACACTTTTGTTTAAAAACTCAACATATTTATACAGACTTTTTTATAATTTAACACAATTCTTAAAGCAATGTCATGTTTTACTACTGATAACTGATTGTTCTGTTCCTGTAGGGTCCAAGGGTTGAAGTCGAGTCACTTGCTGTGGTGTTCAAACACAATTCAATGACATCTGTAGCAGCAGAACAGAAAAGGTCTTGGACTGTGTTGTACATCGGAACTGCAAATAGCCAAATCATAAAGGTACCATTAAACCATGTCCTCACATTAAACCAGAAAACACAACAGCACAGGATATGATTCGATGGATTGAAGACAAAACAATAATTACAAACTTCTTATGTTATAGGTAAAATATGTAGTAATATGTAAATATAGTAAAAACAGCACACTTTTGCTTTATGTATTTTATAATAATTAATACTAATATATAGTTTGTTTATACTGTGCTAAAAAATATTTGCCTCCTTCTGAATTTTTGTGTATTTTTATCCCACTTCAGATCATCAAATATACCTTTATATTACACAAAGATATCCAAAGTAAATACAAAATGAGGTTTTTAATTGATGATTTCATTTATTAAGGGAAAAAGCTGTTTAAACCCACCTGGCTCTATGTAAAAAAATAATTAGAAAACTGAATTTAGAATTTACTTTGGTAAATTGAGAGTAATATTAAAATTCTCTTGATGATCTGTGATAAATGAAGTGTGATAAATATGGCAAAAAACAAACAAACAAAAAAACCAGGAAGTTTTATATATATATATATATATATATATATATATATATATATATATATATATATATACACATTTATATATCACTGTAGTATGCTTGCCTATATGATATGTAAACCCTTTGCCTCTCCATGTTTTATACATATTCAAGCTCCAAGTGTTGTGTTAAAACTCCACACAATGCCGTGTTTTGTTTAATATAACAGTTGGTGCTGGACACAGATTACAAATCTGGATGTGCAAAAGTATTATACAGTTCTGATGATGACAGGATGGTGTTTCGTAGAATCTACTTTGACCCAGTGGATCATAATTACATCTACATGGCTTTGGGAAATCAGGTGAGGTTTGTGCTGATTTAGTCTAAAATGGAATTTAAGAATGAAGCTGATGTAAGAGTCAGTGCCACAACCAGTCAGTTCAATACAGTCTTTTAAACAAATGATTAAAATCTAATAAAGAAATGAAACCAATGAGAGCAAATAATTCCATGTGTGTGTGTGTGTGTGTGTGTGTGTGTGTGTGTGTGTGTGTGTGTGTGTGTGTGTGTGTGTGTTTTGCAGATTAACCGTATTGCAGTGACTAACTGTAGTATGTATAACAATTTGAGAGACTGCATTGGCAGCATGGACCCTTTCTGTGGCTGGTGTGAGACCACAAACAAGTAACATTCTCATCTACTCTTAAACATTACTTACAAATTCTGTGTTTGTTCATTGTTTAGTTTTGTGTTCAGTGCATACGCTTTCATAGCAAACAATATTTTTTGGTAGCTTTCAGTCATTAGTTAGCTTTTAGTGTAGCGTTTCTCTGCAGTTATCTAATCAGCCAATCATGAGGCAGCAGCACAATGCATAAAACCATGCAGGTACCAGTCAAGAGCTTCAGATAAGAGATTTAGGTCACTTGGCTGATGTCAGTTCTGTCAGTTGAAACAGTAACTGTTTCAGAAAAAAAAACATTGAGTAAGTGACAGTTCTGTGGGTGAAAAACTTGATATGAGAGATCAGAGGTAATGGTCAGACTGGTTTAAACAGCCAGGAAGAGCAAACAACTAATCACAATTGTCAACTTTGGGTAAGCAGCAAAGCACTAATTTGAGTGAACCTCGTGTGGTTTTCTGCACAAAACCTGGCAGATGTTACAGTATTTGTGTCAAATTTTAAATTCAATTCAATTCATGTTTATTTGTATAGCGCTTTTACAATAAACATTGTCACAAAGCAGCTTTACACAGATAATGTGGTGATAAAAAATGAATATGTTCTTTATAAGTGTAAGTTTGTCCCTGATGAGTGAGCCGGTGGCGACTGTAGCATTAAAAAACTTTCTGAGACGGCATAAAGAAGAAGCTTTGAGAGAAACCAGACTCAAGAGGGAACCCATCCTCATCTGGGTTGCATTGAATGTCCATTTATAGCAGATAAACGATGTTGCGGGTGCAGCGATGGTGATCAGAGCAAACTGTAGTCCTGAGTCAGTGCAGCAGACTGGTTTTTGCTGATAGTGTAGATTAAATTATTTTAATACATTAGTTAATATTGCTAATTTAATGAATTAGCAATTTTAATGAATTAGTCAACAGTTTCAAGATCATCCTATTTTTTACAGAAAAAATCATGTATTATTGTTTGCTGTACAAGATTTCAAACACTCTGTTATTAATAAAGAATTAGAAAACAAGTGAAACAGCAAAAACATTGATTATATACACAGGACACTGATGTTCACCCATAAGTCAGTTCATGTTTCAGTTTATGCTTATTTTTAATTATCACTACAGACACCAGAAAACACACACCAGCAGAGAACTGCACACTGTAGCTGTGGTAACCATGTGGCCATGCAGCGAGAGAAGCTTCTTCTATGTTTACTCGTTTATATCTGTTATTGTATCTACAACTCTCACCCAAACATAGTGTAGCTACTCAGTATTGATCTCACTCCAGTGACCAATAACAGATATAAACGACTAAGCATAGAAGAAGCTTCTCTCGCTGCGTGGCCACATGGTTACCAAGATATTAACACTCTGTTATTAATAAAGTTGATTTTAATAATGTGAAGTTAATAATGTGAGTGAGGTACCTGAGCAGAAATGACCCTATACTCCTCTATTTATGCTTGTTCTGGGTAAGACTGGTTCTTTCTTTAATCAATTAATATAGTTGTTATAAAAGCAAGATAGTTCTTACTTTAATGTTTGATGTGAGAGAATATTTTATTTTTATTTTCCTTCAGATCATGACCGAACCTCTCAAACTATTTGCTTACTTGCATTCATTTTGTATTTACCTTCTTTTTGTTCACTCTAGATGCAGTGTGCAAGAGAAATGCCCAACTTCACAGTGGCTCTCCATTTCTCCAAAAGTTTTTTTTCAGAAAAATTCCCTTTTTACCCCAGAGGTGTCTTCTGGGGTAACCGGGAAGGTAAATATTATTGAATGAAATATAAAAACATATATATTTGTGTTTTTGTCTTCTAATAAACAGTAATACATCTTTTTTAATTAAATTGATTGTTGTCCATCTCAGATCAATCTGACTCTACACCTTCACCTGAATGCCACAGGAAATTTTTCCTTGACCTGTACATTCAAGGCCGGAAATGTGGATTTGTGTAATATATCCAACACAACTGCACCTGTGTTTAACAAATGCTCCTGTGAATTTCCTGAAAATCATCTGTCTTCAGGTAGTCAGTATTTTTATAGTTTTTCAGAATTGTGTGGGTCACAATACATTTTGCAGAGTTTAGTAGCGAAAAAAAAATATTTTTATGATTATGTGTGTAAAAGGACTTGCTTATGTCATACACAACAGTGTGTAACTTTGTTCCATGTCTTCAGGACTCAACATTACAGTGACATTTGGTATCAGTAATCAGACCTTCACAGAGAGAGTGACACTGAGAAACTGTCCAAACATCACAGAGAACATGCAATCAGATGCTCAGTAAGATTTCTTGGTTAAAATCTCTGTAACTATCAATCTATTAAAACTAGAACTTTTACAGGCAGTTCACTTCAATTGATTTTTATTTGGATAGAACTTTTAACCATTTACATTGTTTCAAGCAGCTTTACACAGAAAGAGCAGTCATAAAGAATGTAGAAGTGTTTGTGGCAGGTTTTTATATCACCTCAGACAGTGCTTTCCATGACCTAAATATACATCCAAACACAGCTAAGGGTACTAATCTAATTGGCTGTGTATAAAAAACAAAAACAAAAAAAAATTTTAGATTTAATAATATCTGCATAAAAATAGCAAACTGATTTACTAATATAATTAAATAAGGATTTTCTTATGACTTGCCAGCAAAACCAGTTGCTCTATTGGGTTGTCTGAGTGTAAAGTTTTTGTCATGTTACAATAGTGTAAACTAAAGGTCTATGTGTTATTCATCCGAGCCACATGTCTGATTTGAGTGTATTGTAATTTAATATTCAGGTGTGCAACCTGTGTCTCAGCTGGGTGTTACTGGGACAAGAGTAGCAGGAGGTGTAATTGGACTCAATTATCTCAACCATATGCACACATACAGGTGAGTCTTTGGAATGTACTCAACTACATACAGCATCCAATTGAGACATGGCACATGTCTCACTACTTTCTATATTTTATCAGTTGAGCTTTATTTTGAACACATTTAACAATGTTTTTATTATAGACTATTTTTAACCAATCTGTGAAGTTCTTATACCACTCCCTTCTTCGATAGTTTCTGTGAATATGTGCTGGTTGTTTTTGTCTTTTTTTTTTTTTAAATATACAATTATTATATACACTGAGTTTTTTGTGTGTTTGATTTTATCATGAGGGTTTCTGAATTCTGATGTAGTCCAACTGAGCAATCTGCCTTTTCTGATCCTGGGTTTTAGGATCAGACTTCATCACATTTATTACATTTTAGTTACATTTGCTTCCTCTGCACCAAATTTAACAACATCTGCAATTTACAATCAAAACACTTTAATGATTATTACTAAAACTATTTAACTAACAGAAGCCCAACATATAACAAACCTTATTTAAGTCTTGTTATTTTTATGAATGCAGTTGTTTTTTAATCTTTTTCTCCATAACAGTCCAAAAACTAACCTGGTTGTTGTGTGCTTCAGGTTGAGGTTCAGCTTCACCCTCACTCTCACTGCTACTTATTAATTATACTTGTGTTCTGTATCACCCCTACCTGTGTTTGTGTCCATGTTGTCATTCGTATTCTGAGTACTGCAGTGGCGGACCGTGCATTGGTACCTGGGACTTCAGTGGGGACGTACCCGACTTAATCCACCTCTTAATACCACCACTATCATGTCACAATTATGGAAACATCAATACAATACAAAAGCACAATATAACAACGTGTGGCATTACAGAGAGAGAGAGATTTCACATATGGAGGGTGAATACCATTTTACTAAAGCAAGAAACCTCTCCAAACTCCAAACCTCTACTACAACCACAACTGTGCACCTACATCATCTGGAGCAGTTCAGAATCAATATCTGTCTAATAACATGACAAAAACTTTAAAAATGTAAATAAAACCCAACCTACTCACCAGAGATGCAGACTTATAATGTGCAGCGCCCCTCAGAGGCTGTAATCCAGTGTTCCCGCTCGTATGCACTGGTCTGGAAGTGGTGAACGAACCCTTTCCTGGGCTGAGACACGCTAGCTAGCTTCAGAGTTGTTCACCTTCTCACGATGTCTAGCTTTACTTGAAAATGGATTTTTAAGTATGTCCGAGACCAAATCAATTTCTCTTCCTCTGAAGGCATAAAAAAGTCTAACTCTGATGTATTAATGTGTGCAGAGCTACACATGTTTTGACAGGCGAACTTGGCTGTAACAGTTTCCCTCTGACCAACCAATCAGAGGACGGAAAAATGCTGACGCTATTCTGGGCCAGCTGCCCTGTGAGGAGAATATGAAATCTGATTGGTTAAAGAAACAGACTCATTGCTAATAGAGACTATAGTAAAAAGTCCAGCAGTACTGATTCTGAAGGCTCTGGGCAGATTAGATTGACATGGCAGCATATAGAGGCTGAAATCTGATTGGACAAAAAATCTAACATCCACATACACGTACTGGAAGCAGTGGAGCCGAGAGAAACACTACGAAATGAAGAGAATAAATTGTTGGGAAAAAATTAATGAAATTTCATGAAACAAATATGAGAATTTAGGTTGTAAATGTAGCTCAGTGCCTCTGATGGTGTTTAGGCCAGCAGAGAAGGATTTGCTGACCCTGACCGCCCGCCACTGGTGTACTGTGATATTTAGCTGCCTTTTCTCTGTTCCTGTTTTTCATGTTTCCTTAAATGTATTTTAATATGTCATACTTTCCTGTTAAAATTTTATTTTGTCGAACATTTTTAAGATTTGGCATTTTTGAGGTCCTTATCTGAAAATATTTGGTTCAAATTTAACAGTTACAAATGTCTAATACATGAAATCGTCTACACTTATGGACAGTGGTTTCTGTTCACTCATTTAGAGGTGAATTGTGCACACTAATATTCTACCTATTGATTTACTTTCAGCTACATGATTCACTGTCTTAATTATTAATTACTTAATTACTTAATTATTCACTGTTTGATGCAACAGAATATATGAAATCTGTAGATAGCACCAAGAGTCTATACATGTCACACCCTGAATGAAATGGCAATCTATCTCAAAGCATCAGCACACATAGATTCACACATAATCACACCTTGAGGAAACTTAATAAAGCCAGTTCACTTGCCGGTAATTCTTGAGAGATTGGAGGAAACTGCAGGAACTGGCATCCTGGCACTATCTCTGCAAACGCAAAGACTTTACTCTGGATTGTGGGTGGGCCTTCTCTCCGGCTCTTAAAAACTGCATGGTCTTTGGCTTGTGGTGGCCTTTGTTGGCATTAATGGCTATGGCTAAGCTCTCAGCAACTGCCTTAAGCACTTGGTCATGGCACCAACGATAGGGCCCATCTCCAAGAGCTTTGGGCAGCTGCTAAGGATGTTTCCTTACCGATCCCCTTCCCAAACAAAGGGGACAGGAAGGTGTCTTGCTGTTACCCCAGAGGTGGAGGTTTGCAGGACTTGGTAAGACATCATAGACGGTTTGAACTTGAACCTGATACGATGGAAATCTGCTTTCCAAATATTACATTAACCAATCTAGTTCAAGCTCCTTGTTGTTCCAATCCCGCCATCTGTCTAGCTCTTTCTTCCTCCACGCCTATTTTTTTTTACATTTTTTTTATTTATAATATTTTTTCATGTACATACAATATCATATTTTTATTTTTATTTTTTTTTATATGTAACATTTGGGGAATATGTTATTTCCATCTGAAATAATGTTTCTTTTTTAATCATGACAAAAGTTTTTTTTACTAAAATAATTTTACATTTGACTTTAATTTTATGTCTAATAATTATAATGTTGAAAATCATTACACATTAAAATGCATCTCCATCTTCTGTGCAGGACATATGCGAGTCTTCCTCTGAAAAGGATTACATGGTGAGTGATTTCAGGAAGTGATCACACAGCATTAGAGGAAATCAGATTTCTGTTGGCAAGGTGGAAGTTCAGAGATGTTAAAGAGGAATTGTGTTTCTGTTCATTAGGCCTTTATATACCTATACCTGTAAAACCTATGCCTACTTTTAGAACCAATGCATTCTTGATACTAGAGAAGAGTTTAAACATCTCAGTCAAGAAATATTGTGAATCTCCACAAATCTAGTTTCTCCTTATGAGCTCAGATGAAACACATTGAGCTGTAAGGGCACTATGATCAGTGCTATATATGTAGAAAAGGGATGGATGTTTATAATTCCAACATTCTCTTCTCTCTTTCTTCTCTCAACATTCTTATTATAATAATCCTAAGCAAACCTCCATTTTTGTTACAAGTTGTTTAGAGTGAAAAAATTGGAGTGTCCACCACAAAGCCCTGACCTCAATCCCAGAGAAAAGCTATGGCCTGAAAAGGTTCTTTAAAATATTAGATACTCAAATCTGACTGAGTGACAGCAGGTCTGTCAGACGGAATGGACAAAAATCCAACAGAGTATTGTGAGAAACTTGTGGAAGGCTACAATAAAAAAGTTACATTAAAAATCATGTGATTGAAATACAACAAATTCTATTTCTGTTCTGTTTGAACTTTTGAGCAAATCAGTACTTTAATAAATGTAAATATTATCTGTCATTTAAAATATGACAATGTATAGAATGTATAAATTGAATTTGGAAATGTATAGAAAAATTGAATTTGAATCTGTAACTTGTAAGTGTGTAAACTTTTGTGTACACAGTATCTACACACTATTGTAATTCTAAAGTCAACTGCACAACAAATGTACAATATGTTGACAGTTAATCCATTCATGTGTCCATATTACAGTCTTTGTTTATGAACTTTGTCTTTTTCCCATTAGCCAGAGATTCTGTCTTTGTGGCCAAATGAAGTCTCCTTTCATGGCAAAAACAATGCAGTGATCAAGGGGAAAAATCTGCAACTGGTTGAGAAAATTCGCTTCCAAGGCGTTATTAACTGCAATTTTAAAGAGTAAGTGGCGCTGAACGTCTTTGTGCTTGTGTTCAGTTGTTTACAGACAGATTTGATTTGTTCTGTGTGTCTGTTCTCCACAGGACCCCAGTGTTGGAGCGCTTTAATGACACACTGAAGTTCCATATTCCCAGTGGAAACAAAGAAACTGTGAGGGTGTGTGTGGTGACAGCAGATGAACGTTGTCATAGTAACGCCACAGTCACATATAGTTCCCAGCCTATCTGTAGTAAATTGCAGCCCAACGTCTCGTGGTCCAGGTAAAATACAGATAAAATAAAATAAGATAATAAATTTAAACTCATTCAAACGTGTCATATATTAAAAAAATCAGATTTATTTCACAATTCTAATTATATTTTTGGCTGGCTTCACAGAATGCACACAATATACTCCATTCACTGATATGAAAACCAGGAGAACTGAATGTTAAAAAGAAATAGACTCCATGAGTCAGCTAGCTTTACATGGTTGTAACAAACTGAAACTGATTTGAGAAGCTATGGGCAGGATTTTTGTGTGGCATGCATGAAGCTGAAGAAAGTGTTAGTCACTTCCTGGCTGCTTTCACTTCCTTTTAACTTTAGTAGCTTAAGCTAAATATATATAACAACTTAGCAAATGAAACTGTGAACAGGGTTTCTCACTTAATGCACTTTGGCCAATATAGACCTTGCAGTATTCTGTTTTAATGTAGCTTTGGTATTTTTAAATACCTGCTGTACTTGTGATATAATAAATTATTGTTTATCTGCCATTCAGAGGCAACAGGAAGATACATTTGTTGGGGAGCAACTTAGAGTTTGTGGATGCAGTTAGGATTCATTCTCCTTCCAAAGAGCTCATCCTCAGTTCAGAAAACCAGGTATGAAATACATAACAAACCATTATACATGCATCTGACAAACTGGATGAAAGTATGCACAAGTATCTTTAATTTAAACATGAGACACACAAGGAAATGGACGTAGGAGTGCTGAGGAGCCCCGGTTTCAAAAAGAATACCTGTTTTTGGATCAACAAACATATGCAAACTATGTATTTTGAGATCTTTGAGATCTTTATAACAGATTTGATTATAAATTATTCTGGAATGGTACATGCTTTTAAAGATTTAATTGTTATATTGATTATTATTGATTGTCTGCACAACTTTTGTTTCAGAACAGAGTTTGTACTCTAGTTTTTAGAAATAAAAAGCTGCTTCTGTCTCTTTAGGTTTAAGACAAGCTACAAAGAAGTGTGAGAGAATGTAAATAGCAGTTATAATCTATGTATAATAAGATCTACCTCCTGTTCAGAAACTTGTTGACAAAGCACTGACTTCGACAATCCTTCCATAAATGTTTTCAGACATGTCTCCAACAGAAAGTATCTCAGAAAACACAATTTCTGTTAGAAATATTAATTTAGTATCCAGGTGCAAATGTGTTCTGCATTACATTCAGCAGCTCAATGTCAAACAACTTCTCTTTCCCCTGTACATGCATCTATATTTACAGTTTAATAAAAGCAACAATTACATATCCAAAGTGACAAGCATGACAAGAAAAACAGAAAACTGCAAATGCTGAAATGGCTAGGTTTGGTGTGAGAATTGGCAAGACCTTATCTTCAATACAGTAGACTTCAAACATGGACCATATATATCTGCTTGTAATTTTAAATTATATACATATAGAATTGTAATGCTTTAATTAGTATGAAGGGTCTGTGAGGTGTTTCTGAAATTGGGCATGACAAAATATTTCGTCAACATATTTATCATATAATCATAATATTAAATAATTTTTTAATTCATTTTATTTAATTAAAATTAAAATCAATGCATTTCTTGAAGAAAGGAAATTAAATAATGACATTATATTTAAGGAAAAAAAAAGAAAGGAAAGAAAGGTGTATTATGCTTGTCACATGTGCTTTATAGCACAGTGAAATTCACATATCCCAGCAATGTTCGGAAGCTGTGATCAGAGCGCAGGGTCGGAGCGCAGGGTCGGAGCGCAGGGTCGGAGCGCAG
>JAAIIK010000272.1:64714-100401 GCA_014706435.1 Silurus glanis
AGGGTCGGAGCGCAGGGTCGGAGCGCAGGGTCGGAGCGCAGGGTCGGTGAGCAGGGTCGGAGCGCAGGGTCGGTGAGCAGGGTCGGAGCGCAGGGTCGGAGCGCAGGATCGGAGTGCAGGATCGGAGTGCAGGGTCGGAGCGCAGGGTCAGAGCGGAGGGTCAGCCATGATACAGAGCGCCTGGAACACTGAGGGTTAAGGGCCTTGCTCAGGGGTCCCACCTCCCACGTTATAAAATATAATATACCATAATATTATAACACCTCACTGTTATAATTTAACATTAGAACAGTTTTAACATTAGAACAGTAAGTGGTGTGAACTATCAGACTTGGTAGAAAGAGTAGAAGCATGAATGTGTTTCTGTAGGGAAGTAAAGGTTCTCAACAAAAATGTTTTTAATTAAGGAAGATGGTGTGAATCATATAGTTTCTATTTATGATTTTTTTGTCTTTTTATTCTCTTAGAGCTTTTGGTTTCACACTTATAACCAGAAGGAATTTAAAAATGCTGGGCCATTCAGTGTCTTTCTTGTAGCTGGGAACTCATTAATGGAATGTCATGAAAAGCTCTCTTACTATCCAGACCCAGAATTCACCAGCTTCTCTACTTCAAAAGTAGTCAATGACTTGCTGATCACCATACAGGTAGGACATGATTTCAGAATGTGATCTGAAACACACACATGTTGTTTTAGCTGTAATGAAAACACTGAGCCTCATTTATCAAGAAATGTATAAAAATTACATTCATTTAGAATAATATTTTATAAAGTACTTGTGCTCCCAAATGTGTGTAAATATAACTTTACAAAAACTAACCACCACAACTGTTATTAGACATCCTTAGTTATCCTTATCCAGAAAAAAACTTTTTTTAACGCCCGCACCCGTATTCACCCATCAAATCCCACGCCGCACTCGTTTGTGTCCCGGGTCCCGCGGGAGTGCAGGTCTCTTACCTGCAGGTAGAACCAGGGGAATGTTCAACCGCATCCATTGAAAGTACAGTTGTCTTGAAAATAGGTTAATTAAACAATCCCAAAGACATTACAGACTTTAGAGTGATCAGGCATATTTCAATAATCCATTAAATACACAGTTTTCAAATAATCTTTTGCCATTTATTTAACCTGAGAAACTAGGAACACTATAACTGTATACATATATGTACATATACTATTATATGCTATTATATATACTATTACATATATGTACATATACTATTATACATATTATATATATATATATATATATATATATGTATATAATATACTTATGCCTGGTTAATATCAGCACATGCCTGCTGGGTTACTGCAGTGGTTTGGGCAGGGCATTTACTGTGGCATTTGTTTTGTTTTTTCATGTAGAAGACTAAATTAGAAATTTCATGTTTAATGTAATAAAGAGGCTATCACTTCTTCTCTCTTTATTCCCTCCATTGTTCTTTTTCTAGAAAAAGGAAGACAATTTGGATTTGAGTAAAGCCGACCTAGAGGTTTGGGGCGTACAGGAACAAAAGAAGTTGAAATGTATTATAGAGAACATTAAGTCTACTGCTGTGATCTGTAAGATTTTAGGGGATAAGAATGGTCAAATTCAGGTGGACTCACTTGTGGTATGACTTTATTATTAACCACTATAATAAAATATATTTGATTAGTTTGAACGCTATAAAACCACTGCTGATGAGTGATGCACATTTTTTATTTTGATTTGTTTTAGATTCAATATAGCAATTTTGAAATTGAGCTGAATGTAGACAGTAATGCTACTACATATATAATAGTCACATTAATCATTCTGATTCTTCTTGGTGCTGTTGGTAAGTATCAACCAGTTCACAATTTCTGTTTGTCTAAGGTTACTGGTGCAGCTTATGCTTAGCATTCATGCATTTGCCTATTTTTCTACTAGCTGGAGTATTTATCCACTGTAAGAGCCAACAACAAATGAATGCACAAATGAATGAACATCTGGAACTGCTGGAGAATGAAATCAGAAATGAGATCCGTCAAGGTAAATCCCACTTGGAGCAATTTGTATTTTTCAGTAGTCTGAGAATCAGCAAGAAAACACCAGGTCCAATGACCTTAAATCCATCTGGATGAAACGTTATGCCATACATTCAAATGCATTAAAATGTTGTAATGCCTTTCAGATAGCCATGGATTATCCCAGTGACAGGCCATCAGGGTCAGCAAGGACTTCTCTGCTGACCTAAACTCTATCAGAATGACTTAATTTCTGATATATTTTTGTCCATGAATATGTATTCAATTATTCCCAATTGTCTATTCTCTTCTTTTCATAGTGTTGCTCTCACTTGCACGTCTGAGTGTAAGTTTAGATTAGAGTTTCTATCCAATCAGATTTAAGCCTTCATATCATGTATTGCTGGGGTCAGAGGGAGCTTTCTGCCCTAAGACCATCACAGTGAACACTGTGGGCTCCCTGCAGCTTACAATCCATTTTGCTTGAAGCTGTTGCTTTAACCAATCAGATTTCGACTTGCTGACTCCAAGACCCTCTAGAAGGCATCCAATCACATCTGCATTTTTACATCCTTTGATTGGATCGTCAGAGAGCGCGCTGGTCAGAGCTCGCAACCCGCATCTGTAGCAAACTGCTCAAGCTCGAATACATTCATATAGATTTTTCATATGGTTCATATGTTTTTTTCATTCCACAATGGCTGACAGAGGGAAAAGCACTTTTGTACGTCACACTGGATAAGGGCGTCTGCTAAATGCCGCAAATGTAAATGTAAATGTAAGACAATTTACAAGAGGAAAGGTCGGCCCAAACAGTTCAAAACATTTGTTAAACTTTTTCATGAACCATTTATATATTTGCATTTTCTTTTCTATAAAATTTGCACAGAAGCACACCTTCATTTCAAATCCCCAGGAAAAACGTAATGCATGGAAAAAACGCACTAAAACCTCAGGTCATTTTATGAGGTTAATATCGATGCCTCTGCTAGAGATGATGTATGTGGCAGTGCAGCATTATTTCATTTAGAACTCTGCTGCTTTACATCACACTGAGATAAATAATGCCATAATTTTACATTTATTTTAACAAGTAGTGTTACTGTGTGTGTCTGTGTGTGTGTGTGTGTGTGTGTGTGTGTGTGTGTGTATGTGTGTGTGTGTGGTTTATGAAGCTGTGTATTTTTATTGTAATGGTATCCTCACCAGTTTGTCAAATTTATCAGAATCATTCATGTCAGTTTATCAGAATCACCATATTAACCATATGAGGTCAGTAAGGTCATTGGGAAATGTATACAATAGCTGTTTCCCTCTTTGTGGAACTGGAACTGGATGTTACTATGGTTACCTTTGTTTATAAGCAGCACATTTGTTTAGAACGCTGATTCAACTGACAAACTTCCTGTGTTTAACATTGAGAACGTTGAATCGAAAATTCTACTTACTAAGTTGCAAAATTTTCTTGAATGTCTGATTTTAAAGTGATTGTTTTCTGTTTTATACAGGATTTGTGGATTTGCAGACAGAGAGTTCGGATCTGATTGAAAATGTTGCTGCCATTCCGTACCTAGATTATAAACATTTCGCTCTGAGAATATTCTTCCCTGAGGTTTGTGCATTTTCATTTTCTGATTATCTAACGGGTCTCTTTAGGTAATCTTTGTGTGTGTGTGTGTGTGTGTGTGTGTGTGTGTGTTATAATTGGTATATTTTGCTCTTTTTTTTTAGGGAGGGCCTTTAGCAAACCAGATGATCAAAGAAATAGGACAGGTGAGAGAATTCTGCGTTCATGCAGTTTAAATTTGGGGTCATGTTCTCTAATGTTTGTTGGCTATTTCCTGCTACTGTAAAGACCTCTACTATCACCCACTGACAATTTGCTGTATGAGTCATTGCGTATTTAATGGGTTCATTTAATTCAAAAAATAAAAAATGAAACAGGTTTATTTGTGCACATTTGTGACTGTTATGCCTTTGATGGTGCCTTTTGTCCAAAATTGCTTTAATAGTCTGAATAAATGGATAAATGTTGGTTCTGATGTGTTCTGATCAGGATGCAGTGAAGGCAGAGATGGATGAGAGATTCCAAGCTTTCTCTTCACTGATTCAAGACCAGACATTTCTTGTATGCTTTGTTCATGCTCTGGAGTCACAAAAGAGCTTCAGCATAAAAGACAAGTGAGTTTGGCAGTTTAGGTCACAAACACCCACACAAACAGGAAACTACTGTAGTCAGAACTTTTTTCTCCTTTTTCTTGCATGACCTTTGATTTGTTGGTTATTCACAAAAGATTTGCTTTAACAGTGCGACCTTTAATAATTAATAACAAGATTTAATGTAAAACGAACTATGATTTAATGGCAGAATGGTTACTGGCAGGACATATAATACTGTATCATACAATTCTAAATGAACTTTACAGTTATATGTGGCAGATCTTTTGTGCTCTTCACTGGTTGTGTGATTTGTTATGTTTTGTGATTCTGTTTTTCTCACACTGGCTCTTAGGTGTACAGTAGCGTCACTCTTGACTGTAGCCCTGCATAGTGACCTGCCGTACCTCACCCAGCTGATGGAGGAGTTACTCCAGAATCTAATAGATCAGCCCAGCAATGCTCAGCTGAAACTCCTGCTGCGCCGAACAGAGTCTATTGTAGAAAAACTCCTTACCAATTGGATGTCCATTTGCCTTTATGGCTTTCTTAGGGTAAGTCCATACTGTCTGTCACATGGGGTCACCTGCTTAAAATCTATATATGATTAGAAGTAATAACTCAAACTGCTCTTTTCTGATATCTGCACAGGAGTCAGTTGGACAGCCACTCTTTCTCATGGCATCAGCTTTAAACCAGCAGATTGCTAAAGGACCTGTGGATGCAGTGACTGAGAAAGCTCTGTACACACTGAATGAAGACTGGCTTCTGTGGCAAGCACAGGGCTTCAACTTCAGTCCGCTGGTTTGTTCTCTTCCTATTTCATGCTGTTTTTGCTGTACATTTGTTATAGAGCTGTTATTTTTTTATCTCTCAGTTTGCGCTGGCTGGGAATCTTTGTTGAATATTCGTAATTGAATGTTTTCTGGTGTCAATGTTTTATGTCTTTATAGCATGTCTCCAAGTTTATCGTTTCATAAACCTTCTACAGAGAGTTCTGATATGCAAAGTTCCAAAATGTGTATAACAGGAACAGAGGAATAGAAGAATAAAAAAAAAAAACAATCTTAGCCTGTGGTGGATTGACATGACTGGTCTTGCCATTTTTGAAGATTTAGCACACACAGCTGTGATCAGGGAACTATGCTGGGATGTTTCCTTTTTTTTGTCTTTGTCAGTAACTGACCCCATACTGAAGAATCCAAAAAGATTTATGCAATACATTGCTTTCCTGGAAAATACCACAGTAATGAGGTAGTTTGATACCATTGTAAGTTTTCCAAAAGCTTTCCACTGCTAAAGCCTGGAATAGAGATAATGGATCGGTTTGTTGTCTTACTGCTGGATGCTATGTGATACAGATGTTTCTTTTTTATAATTATTCTGCCCCTAAATAAGTTCAGAGTTTTTCAGAGTCAGTTTTGAATGTGTGGGATTTTGCAACATCCTCTTTGTACACTTCTGTGAATGTGACAAATGTCCTGCTGTGTATTTATTAGTTCTTACTTTCAAAATTAGAACTTCTTTCTCACAGATGCTTTTCTCAACTACGAAACTGCGTTTTACAGAAACTAGTAAAGATTACAGAAATTAAATTTTTACAAAACAGATAAAAAGCAAACAGTTTGGGGGGTTTGTAACTGGGTATCATGTAATTCAGAGGAGGATTCATTTATTTGTAATCAATTAATAATTTATTTAGTGCAAAATGTGAAACAAACAAACAACCCAAATAGCTAGACAACAATTATATACATAATCTGGAGCCATGAGACATGAGACTGGCAGTAATGAAGTGCAAATACTTTGTTACTGTACTTAAGTAGATTTTGTCTGGTATCAGAATTTACTTCACTATTTTTTACTTTCACTCATTAATATTTTTTCCACTTCAACACATTAAAACAGACTCGTTACATTAGTTTTAATCTGTTTGGTGACATGATCAATATTTTTTTTTTCTCCAAATTGCGCCCTGTTTTCAGCACATCAACCTGTTTCTTCTAATTGTGCGTCTTTTTCAATCTACAACTAGTGTTTTTCCTGTCTCTCACACAACACAGACGTAGACTAGTTTATGAAGCTCACAGTGAGCAGGCAGAAGGCAACAAGAAGTCTGGGGTTAATGTGGATGAGACAGAGGGAGTCAGTGATGAGAACATGACTGAGAACAGAGACATTCCTGATCACCTGATCATCATCATCTTTTCTCTGCTTGTGTTCTATATGGTGGATCTTCAGTCTGGATACATTCATTAGATAACATTAGAAATTATTTTATATTAATATATTAATATGATGTAAAGTCCAGTTACCAGTGTGACACTAAAACAGGTAGTAGTAGTGGCTACTTTATACTAAAGTACATATCAGAGCCCAAACTTCTTTAGTGAAAAAGTGTAGTCAGTACTTCAACTTCAGTCTTTTAAAATATGAGAGTCTGTACTTCTACTTGAGTGATGGATGTGCGTACTTTTAGCTTGATGGTGCTGGGATTGAACTGGATGGATCAGAAGTCCAACATCTTAAACACTGAGTTACCAGTCAGTCCATTTACAACCCCTGATTAAGAGCTAAATTGTGATGCATCATTCTTATATGCTTGGGCTGCATTTAAATAGACCATTAGAACACAATCTCATGGATCTACTGAATCCTGTGGGTAAAAAAAACTCTTTAATCCTTTATTGTATCCCAGAAATATGTAGACTTTAAATGTCTGTGTGAATCCAATACTGTGTTATCAGATGCAAGATTACAAGAAACCAGAAAAGTTATTATACTGTTAATTCTTCATTGATTCTTCTCTTACAGAAGCTGAAGGTGCTGTTTGCTGTGGGAACAGAGGGAGAAGTGAGTGAACCACTGGAAGTCAGTGTGCTGACATGTGATACAATCGATCAGGTGAAAGACAAAATCCTTCAGACCTTCCAGCGCAAGTTTGGCTTCCGATATACTCAACAGCTCAGAGGCATTGGCATTGGTCAGTCTATATATCTCTAATTATTCTCTGCATTCTGTGACAAAAAAATATCATATACACTGCCATGTGTAAGGGTTCACCCTCTTGAACTTTTCCACTTACAACATTAAAATGAGATTAAAAACTGTTACAGTCTGTAAAACCCCTCACATTTTTTTAATTGTTTTAAAATATAGAAAAGTGAAAACACAAAAAAAATAATAATATAAAGATTCTATTTGAATTCACTTAATGGCTTTCACTTTTACATTTATAACTAAAAATAAATTGAAATGATTTGGTGTGGAACTCTTTCAAAACCAGCTGGCTGAATAGCAGATTTTATATTGTGATGCTTTTGTGACATTTTACATAAAAGTTTTTTTCTGCTGTTTGTTAAATTTAATCCTTAATGTGGCAAAATAACCAAAACCATCATTTTGGGTTTTGTTTATTATTTCAGTTATTTTAAAATATAATGAGTTTTGGAAATGTATCAGGATTTGGTTATAAATCTCTACAGAAGGCCATTCACCAAAGACCCTGAGTATGGAGTATGAAGGGTTTCAGAAGGAGAAACAATCCATTATTATTGCACATTAATCAATTATTACCTGGTCAAATTTTGCACCAGAAAAGTTTTTTTAGGTTTTACAGCCAAAGAGTGAATGAATGTAATTACTTTTTAATTAATAAATAAATACCCCCTCACAACTGCAATATTATGTTCAATTTTGTGTAGATTCTTGAGTTTAATCCGAACCACATTCAGGATATATTTATGAAGTTGAAGCAGGTAAACATTCATGCATTTAAATGGATCTATTTTTTGAAGCAAAGTTTCCTAAAACTGCTTGATAAAAAGATTGTGAAATTTAACAGAAGAATTTAGAATCTCATCAAATTGCTGCATTGTACACTGATTTCTCCATTTAGTTTCACAACCTGTTGCACTTTCACATCTCCTTCTTTGTATTACTAATAGTGACGTATTTTTAGTAGTGCTATTTGTATTTAACACAGGTATCTGTATTAAGACAACAGTGCAGCAGAGATCAAATCCAACAGTGTCCGTAGATCAGTTTTACAGTTTTACAGATGAACCTGTTACAGAAATGTGTAAGCAGTAGAGTGGTGGGTGGGGTCCTGCCCACACAGGAGGGTTTTTATTCATTTTATTAATGTTATTAAACATTAACTGGTTGTGAGACCATGATACTTACCTCACCTAATTTCTTTTCAATCACTGGAAGAATATATAAAGGAAGGAAGTTGTGTGCCATTAGAGGAAGTTGATGGAAGCTCTGAGGTACAGGGGGAGGTGACGATGCTGAACACTCTGAAGCATTATAAAGTAAGAATCAAGTACAGAGTAAATCTCTATTAGATTCAAAAAGGGAAAAAATTACCCATTGTTTTATTAATGCATACAGAGTAGTGATTTAATCATGTGATTTAATCACCTTTTGTGTTTTCTGTGACTGCACTTTTCTTGTTTCATTTCATTGTTTCAGATCCCAGATGGAGCTTCCATTAAAGTTATCACCAAAAAGGTTCATGCTCCTCTTAGTCCACAGATCAGTTTAAAAGGTGAGAAAAGATTTGTATACAGATCACGTTCCTCATCCTCATTGGGAAAATCGTACAGCTTTGCTATTAGGACACCATTTCCTTTTTGATCATACGAGGGGAAAGAGACTCTTTTCCATCCTGACATATAACAGAAAAAAATCTCTTTACACATTTTTATAATGATTTAAATTCATTATATTGTTACCATTTCTGTATTTATTTTACATATTTTGTCTTTAACAATTATTACAGTATTACTCTATATTATACTGATCTCTACATGATTCTACTAAAGTAGAGGTTTTAGTGAACAGGATGCCTCTGAAAACCCCAGCTTCTTTTCGTAAAGAGAAAAAGCTGCTTCCTGATTTTGCTCTCATGCTGACTTTGGGCAGTTTCTCTTATGCTCACACATTAGACATGTGATAAGTGGTATTGTACTGAGAAATGACTGATGACAAATTTTCCAGACACACTGTCTATAAAAAGTTCTTATTCTGAGAACCTTTGGAAGCTAAACTAATCTCTGTAGGATATGTTACTGCTTATTGTTCTGATCAGGAGTAGACCTGACCCATGTAATGGATTTTTGTGTGGATTTAAGCTTCATAGAGTGATTGTAGTTAAATTACGGCTCAATCTACCTCACAGCCAAATATAACCCTTTTTCTGTCTGTGTGTTTTTTATCCGTTGTAACTTTTTCTTGTCTTGTGCAACTTTTTGTAACTTTTTCTTGTCTTGACACTTACCACACAACCACCCTGAGCCACAACAACAAATTGTCATCTACAACTGCGCGAATATCCATCTGTCTAAAAGAGCAAAACTTATTTATTGACTATATAAAATCTGCTCTGTCTGTTTATTTTATTGAAAAACTGTTTATTTATTTTAAGTATTGAAGCATGTTCTGTTGTTACAGATGACCAGAACTTCACTACGAAGTACTTCCACTTGGTGAGTCATAACACAAATAACTGTGTGTGTGTGTGTGTGTGTGTGTGTGTGCGTGTGTGGGTGTGTGCGTGTGTGCTTGCATGCATGCATGGAGGCGTGTGTGTGTGTGTGTGTGTGTGTGTGTGTGTGTGTGTGTTGGTGTGTTATTTAGGTTTATCATCACACATAGTTATGATCAAGGGTGAATGAGCAAGACAGTAAATCCTATGAGTGTTTTTGTTTACTTTTATTTTACTTGATTAAAACGTCATTAAAAGGCATTTTAACACTGAACAGGGTGAAATCCAACCATAATAATAACAATACAACATTAACAGACAGGTAATTCACGTTTCTACTTTACTCCCCTGATCATTATCACCTTCACTTCGTTGTTATCGGTGAAAATGTGCACTACAGGGTTTAGCCGAGTGTAAAGTGTAAACAACAAATAAACATATTAAGCAATGTTTCTGTGTGATTCTGTTGTCTGCAGATTGACCCAGACAATGACATTGACCAGAGCGAACATCCAGAGAGGAAGAAACTGAAGCTCAAAGAGATTTATCTCACCAAACTACTATCCACTAAGGTGAGATACTTTTTTTTGCTGTAAACTGGAATTTGGACAAAGAATCAGAATTATTTATAGACACATAGAATCGGTGTGGTAAATTAACAGGTTAACTAAAATGTGCAGCATTAATCTGATTGCATGTGCATTCAGGAGAGTTTTCCACATACTGGTGGAGATTATTGTAATACACCAGCTATTTGAACATATCAGAGCTGATATTACTGACTTTGGGGTTATGTGTGTTACAACGTACAACGAAGGTAACTGTCTTTTTATTAATGTTAGAAAAAACAATATGCATGATCCAGTTGATATTTTAGTCCCAGAAAAAAGTAGTGGACAAACAGCATCTCTGAACTCGACTTCTCACATTGTGTCCCAACAGCTAGTTTGACTGTTGATATTTTTGCTCTGTACTGTGTCCTATTCAGATGATTGCTCTGATACACACAAACCCACACACGCACAAATGCATGCGCACACACACACACACACACACACACACACACACATTACATTACCACAGTTCAACGTACTGTAAATGTGGTCAGCTGTGCACATCACGTCAGTTTGACTTCAGTTGACGTTACGTTCAAAATTTGCACATACGTACTAGACTTCGAGCATCTTCTTTCACACACTTGTCACTTAAATAATTGTAGAACAAATAATACTTGGCATCTGGATGATTCTAGTTCTATGGGTCTAGTTCTTATTGGCCAATTACAATAATAAGGAGTTCACTGGATGTGTGTAAAACTGTAGCTTAACTGTAGAGTTTAACTGTGTTGCCCCAGACTACTACAAATTAACAGGGATGAACAAACTTGATTCAATAGGTTTAATCGCTTAGTAACAAGTCAAGGAAACCTTTATATCAGGATGAAACCTTACATTCAGATCAAGACACAAAATCTGTCAAACCTGATAGCTTAATGTACACTCAAGTGATTTCCATAATCTGAATAGGAGGCCCAGAAAAACAGCTTAAACAGCTGGATAACCCTCTATTTCAATACAAACTTTTATGAAAATAAATACTAATAGTCGTCTTAGCAACTGTAAAACACTGTGTGCAGCAAAATGAGATCCTGCTATAGTTAGTTTCCTGGATTCAACTGTCACATAGATAAAGAAATGCAAAATTGTGTGTCAGATACCTTGCAAACTTTATCATTCTTGGTGGTTCCAAGTCTTCTTCTGTGCCACAGTGATCTATTTACCTGGGACAGGCCTGATCTGATGAGAGCTCATTTTTAATGTTTAATAGCAACTCGCAGCTGTAAATTTGGGCAATAATGTACAAATTATTTACATTCACATTTATGCATCTTTAAAGAGACACTCTGTAAATATGACTCCAGTAAAAGTAAAAGTGTCCCTTTAAACCTTTACTAAAGAAAAAGTGCAAAAGTATTTGCCCTTAAATGTGCTTAAGTATCCAAAGTACTATGATTTATTATAACTATAATGTTCCTATTATCATTTTTTGTCACAAGACTCTTTACTTAATCAACTTAATCTATGCGCTCGATCCTGATTGGTGGCTTTTGACCAGTTAAGCTTTTATCCACTCATAAATAAAAAGGAACGACTGATTTCACAAAATGTATTTGAGTAAAAAGAATATAAATACTATAGTAATGTACAGATACATGAAAAAGCTACTTAAGTACATTTTTTTTTTTTTTTTTTTTTTTTACATTTTTACACATTTTTACTGTCCTCCATTTTTTCTGTCCTCCACGATCAGAAGCTGTGTCTAGCTTGTTGCTTGCTGTTGGGGATGACCAAATAGCACACTTGCATCATTCCTTATGCTCCTGGGCAACTCTCACACAGTATATAAACAACCGAAAGGGAAAACTTTTAGCAAAAAATTATTATCATTGAAGCAATCTGATGGTGCAGATGAAAAACAGAAGTGTGAAAGTGCTATATTTAGCACTCCTGTATAAGACAGGGAAAAAACAACATTCATGACAGAGAGGAAACTTTTTATATGCTGCACACAAGAGGTCATGGTCACGTGTGATGACTGTCTAGAGGCTGCAGAATGTCTATGTGTAGTCAAAGTCAAGCTTTTATTGTCATTTCTACCATATATAGCTGAAATGAGACAATGTTACTCAGAACTCTGGTGCTACATTAAACAATTTAGAGCTACAACACACAACATAAAGCTACATAACAGCACACAGAGCATAAAGTGCATCGTGTGCATCCTGGTGCAAACAGTGCAGACAAGACAGTGTGAGACAAATACACAAAACACAAAATGGCGTCGACCAGTAATCTATTGTATAATGTGATTATACAGTAATGTGCAACAGATGACTATAAAGGACTGTAAACAGGAAGGACAGTATAGGAGGATAGAAGGAGTATTGTAAACAAAAACTATGAAGTGCAAAACAGCATGTAAACAGTATAATATGATAAAATATTATCATATTATAGAGATGAATATTGAGTGTGTGTTGAGTTCAGGTTGTACAGTTCAGTAACACACTTGTGTGTGTGTGAGAGTTCCAGTTCAGTTCTGTGTTTTGATAAGCCTGATGGCTTGAGGGGAAAACTGTTGCACAGTCTGGATGAGACGGCCCGAATGCTTCAGAGCCTCTTCACTGATGGTAGGAGAGTGAAGTGTGTGTGAAAGGAGTGTGGGGGTCGTCCACAATGCGTGTGGTGCAAATGTCCGTGATGGAGGGGAGAGAGACTTTGATGATCATCTTAGACGTCCTCACTATCCTCTGTAGGGTCTTGCGATCCGAGACGGTGCAGTTCCTAAACCAGGCAGTGATGCAGCTGCTCAGGATGCTATTGATGGTCCCTCTGTAGAACATGGTTAGGATGGGGGGAGGGAGATGGGCATTCTTCAGCGTTCTCAGGTGATGGAGCTGGTGTTGAGTGACCAGGTGAAGTTCTCCACTAGTTGTACACCAAGGAATTTGGTGCTCTTGACGATCTCCACGAAGGAGACAGGTTGTTCGCTGTTGCACCTCCTTTCTGTATGCTGACTCGTCTTTCTTGCTGATGAGTGCCACTGCGGTTGTGTCATCAGCAAACTTGATGATGCAGTTTGAGCTGTGCACAGTCTTGAGTCAGCAGAGTGAAAAGCAGTGGGCTGAGCACACAGCCCTGAGGGGCCCCGGTGCTCAGTGTGGTGGTGCTGGAGATGCTGTTTCCTATTAATACTGAGGTCTCCCAGTCAGATAGTCCAGGATCCAGTTGCAGAGGGAGGTGTTAAGGCCCAGTAGTTTCAGCTTCTCAATCAAGGGATGAGGGATGATTGTGTTGAAGTAATACTAATAATACTTTTAAGTAGGTTCTATCAATAAAACAAAATGTTACAAAAATGTTCTTTATATTATCTTTAATTTAATGTGTTAAAGGATGGTTTTGGAAAAATGAGAGAAAACCTATTAAATATTATAGGTGTGGAAATACATTTAAACTTTGGAAACTACAACATTTAAAGGAGAAGAAAGACTCACACAAAAACAAAACAATTCAAACCCTTTAGTCATTTTCTCTATGTGCTTCCTCCACATCATAGAGAGCCATGTAGAATATTTGAATGAAAATGCTGTATTATTACACTGCTTCATTACCACAGCTCTCCAGTGAGACTCTCATTACTCCTGTCAGGTGGCAGTGCATTCCTTTGTGGAGACGCTCTTTCGGAGTATCTGGGGAATGCCCAACAACAGAGCTCCCCTGGCAGTGAAATACTTTTTTGATTTCCTCGATTCACAAGCTGAGAAGAAAAAGATCATAGATCCAGATGTTCTTCACATCTGGAAAACAAACAGGTACAGATTTTAAGTATATAAACAAATTGTACATGTAGATCAGTTTGTGCTAAAACCCAGGCAGATATTCTCAACTCTTATTATATCTGTATACTTATTACAGTTGTATTTGCATTTATTACATTATTCTAATTAATTTATCATTACATGCTATGGTCAAGTTTGTTAAGATGTTTTGATCTCTTTATCAAACATAATGAAGACCTCAATTTTATAACAGTGACAAAAACACAATTCCTGCTCTAGCATTTTATGCTAGTTTTTTGCTTATGATTTAAATGAAGTTTTGTTTAAATGCAAATTGAGAGAAAAGACACGAGTCCACATAATCTATTCCAGGGTCTGTGAAAGCCTGCCAAGGTCTAATACATAGACAGACAGACAGACAGACAGACAGACAGACAGATAATTAATTCATGTCATTGAATAGTACAGGTACACAGCAACAAAATGCAGTTCAACATCTACCAGAAGTTGTGATTGTGCAAATTGACAAGTGCAGATAAATATGTAAGTACAGTGAGGAAAATAAGTATTTGAACACCCTGCTATTTTGCAAGTTCTCCCACTTAGAAATCATGGAGGGGTCTGAAATTGTCATCGTAGGTGCATGTCCACTGTGAGAGACATAATCTAAAAAAAAAAATCCAGAAAACACAATGTATGATTTTTTAACTATTTATTTGTATGATACAGCTGCAAATAAGTATTTGAACACCTGAGAAAGTCAATGTTAATATTTGGTACAGTAGCCTTTGTTTGCAATTACAGAGGTCAAACGTTTCCTGTAGTTTTTCACCAGGTTTGCACACACTGCAGGAGGGATTTTGGCCCACTCCTCCACACAGATCTTTTCTAGATCAGTCAGGTTTCTGGCCTGTCGCTGAGAAACACGGAGTTTGAGCTCCCTCCAAAGATTCTCTATTGGGTTTAGGTCTGGAGACTGGCTAGGCCACGCCAGAACCTTGATATGCTTCTTACATAGCCACTCCTTGGTTATCCTGGCTGTGTGCTTTGGGTCATTGTCATGTTGGAAGACCCAGCCTCGACCCATCTTCAATGCTCTAACTGAGGGAAGGAGGTTGTTCCCCAAAATCTCACAATACATGGCCCCGGTCATCCTCTCCTTAATACAGTGCAGTCGCCCTGTCCCATGTGCAGAAAAACACCCACAAAGCATGATGCTACCACCCCCATGCTTCACAGTAGGGATGGTGTTCTTGGGATGGTACTCATCATTCTTCTTCCTCCAAACACGTTTAGTGGAATTATGACCCAAAAGTTCTATTTTGGTCTCATCTGACCACATGACTTTCTCCCATGACTCCTCTGGATCATCCAAATGGTCATTGGCAAACTTAAGACGTGCCTGGACATGTGCTGGTTTAAGCAGGGGAACCTTCCGTGCCATGCATGATTTCAAACCATGACGTCTTAGTGTATTACCAACAGTAACCTTGGAAACGGTGGTCCCAGCACTTTTCAGGTCATTGACCAGCTCCTCCCGTGTAGTTCTGGGCTGATTTCTCACCTTCCTTAGGATCATTGAGACCCCACGAGGTGAGATCTTGCATGGAGCCCCAGTCCGAGGGAGATTGACAGTCATGTTTAGCTTCTTCCATTTTCTAATGATTGCTCCAACAGTGGACCTTTTTTCACCAAGCTGCTTGGCAATTTCCCCGTAGCCCTTTCCAGCCTTGTGGAGGTGTACAATTTTGTCTCTAGTGTCTTTGGACAGCTCTTTGGTCTTGGCCATGTTAGTAGTTGGATTCTTACTGATTGTATGGGGTGGACAGGTGTCTTTATGCAGCTAACGACCTCAAACAGGTGCATCTAATTTAGGATAATAAATGTAGTGGAGGTGGACATTTTAAAGGCAGACTAACAGGTCTTTGAGGGTCAGAATTCTAGCTGATAGACAGGTGTTCAAATACTTATTTGCAGCTGTATCATACAAATAAATAGTTTAAAAATCATACATTGTGATTTCTGGATTTTTTTTTTAGATTATGTCTCTCACAGTGGACATGCACCTACGATGACAATTTCAGACCCTTCCATGATTTCTAAGTGGGAGAACTTGCAAAATAGCTGGGTGTTCAAATACTTATTTTCCTCACTGTATATGTACAGCATGTAATATAAATACAGTATCTCACAAACGTGAGTCCCTGGTGGTCTAGTGGTTAGGATGCGGCGCGCTCAACGCTGCGGCCTGGGTTCGATCCCCGGTCAGGGAACCAACCCCAGCCATTAGGGTTGCACAAGCCTTAGTGCCGGTCCCAAGCCTGGATAAATGGGGAGGGTTGCGTTAGGAAGGGCATCCAGCGTAAAAACATGTGCCAAATCAAACATGCGGATGATCCGCTGTGGCGACCCCTAATGGGAGAAGCCGAAAGATAGATCTCACAAAAGTGAGTGCACCCCTCACATTTCAGCAACCATTTTAGTAAATCTTCCCAAGGAAAAAATACTATAGAAATGAAACTTGGATATATATTAGATTAGTCAATGTGCAGCTTGTAGAGCAGAACAGATTTTCTGTCCTCTAAAAATAACTCAACATACAGCCATCATTGTCTAAATAACTGGCTAACAGTATCTTGTATTAGAGCAGTTTAAATCTGGTGCTTTAAATATAATTCTCTCACACTGACTACTGGATGCAACATGCACCTCATGGTAAAGACTCTCTGAGGATTTGAGAATTAGAATTGTTGCTCTCCACAAAGATGCCGGAGGCTGCAAGAAGATCAGTATCACCCTGAAACAGAGTTACAGTACAGTGGCCAGGGTCATACAGAGGTTTTCCAAGACGGGTTCCACTGGGAACAGACCTCGCAAGGGTCCATCAAAGAAGTTGAGTCCTCGTGCTGTGCATCAGGTGCAGAAGCTGCTTCAAAAAACAGACGCATGAGTGCTGCAGTGTTGTTTTAGAGGTTGCAGAAGCAGAAGGTCTTCTTGTCAGTGCTCAGACCGTACGTCACACACTGCAACAAGTTGGTTTGCAGGCCGTTGTCCCAGAAGGAGCCTCTTCTGAAGCTGCTCACAAGAAAACCCACAAACAGATTGCTGAAGACGACCTGTCCATGAATTACTGGAACCATGTCCTGTGGTCTGATGAGATTAAGATAAACTTGTTTGGCCCAGATGGTATCCAGCATGTGTGGTGATGCCCTGGTGAGAAGAACCAAGAAAATTGTGTCTTGCCTACAGTGAAGGATGGTGGTGGTAACATCATGGTCTGGGGCTGCATGAGTGCTGCTGGAACTGGGGAACTGGGAATAATTGAGGGAAACATGGGTTCCAACATGTACTGTGACATTATGGAGGAGTGTATTCCATACCCAGGAGGATTAAGGCAGTGCTACATATTGTGTACTGCTATACAAGCTGCACATTGACTCTAAAATATATATCCAATTTTCATTTCTATAGTTTTGTCCCTTAAGAAGAAAACCATGCTAAATTTTTGCTGAAATGTGAGGGGTGCACTCACCTTGTGAGATACTGTGTATATGTGCTGTAAATATGTATGTACAGCAGATAAATATGAATGCTTGATGGTTGTTTTACATGACTGAGAGTCAGCTGAAGCACAAACATGGGTGAAAACTCATTGGAAATATGTTTGCAATTTTGTGCTAACATTGGATTTGCTTTATTTTTGTATCAGCAAATTTGTGGATTTCAGCTCATTCTTTAGACAAAGCATTAATTGTATTTGATTTTAATAATAATTTTGATAATCAGGAAGACCCTCTAAGAAGAGCACTTGTGTCTATTCTAGGTTTAGTAGAAATTGAACAGAATGTATTAGGACCCATTCAATAGTGGTGGACACACTCTTGATTTAATACTAAAATTTGGATATAGAAAATATAGTCATACTTTCACAGTTAGAACTTTTTTCTGACCATTATCTCCTTTAAAATCTGCCTTAGTCATAGCATATGTACCTCATCATGTTACTGTATTAACATACATTCACATCAGTTACTTCAACAAGTTTCACCAATAATCTTTCAGCAGTTTTCAGCAGTGATTGGATCAGCATCAGACCCCACAGAGCTCGAGTGCGCTACTGAATGTCTAGTATTGATTTTGTGCTTCGCTGTTGATAATGTACAGTGAGGGAAATAATTATTTGATCCCCTGCTGATTTTGTAAATTTACCCCCAATTTTGATGGTAGGTTTATTTTAACAGAGAGAGACAGAATATCATATCAGAAATCGACTCATTATGTGTATAAAAGACACCAGTCACAAGGGACAAGATTGTAGACCTGCACAAGGCTGGAATGGGCTACAAGACCATCAGTAAGGAGCTTGATGAGAAAGAGACCACTCTGCATGGAGCTCATTCTGGAGCTCCATGCAAAATCTCACCTTATGGGATAAGGCTGATTCTGAGAAAGGAGAGGGATCTGCCCAGAATTACATGGGAGGAGCTTGTTAATGATCTCAAGGTACCTTTTTTTTTTTTTTACACATAACGAGTTGATATCAGGAGTTCTTTCTTGAAGAGACAGGACTAATTTGGGTCCCACAGAAATCAGAGATCAAATACTTAATTTACTCAATCAAACACAAATTCATTTATAACCTTTTTATAAGTTTTTCTGGATTATATTTTTTTTGTTCAAATAAACCTACCATAAAAATTCTAGACTGTTCATTTCTTTGTAAGAGGAAAAACTCAGCAGGGGATCAAATAATTATTTCCTCCATTCCCCCATATGCATCTCCCCTTAAAGTAAAAACAACTAGAGAAAAAACAAGCACTGTGCTATAATGATTGTACGTGAACGTGATTTATTTTTCCCCTTGCATTATTTTTAGTTATGAATTTTTTTCTCAGTAACAAAATTATTTAAAATGTAGTTAAGTGCAATACTTCAAACAAAACATCGTAAAGTAAAAATGAATGATTTCAAAAACTCACTTGAAAAGTAGAAGTAGACAAAAAAATTAAATTCATTATTTTCCACCTCTGCTATACACAAACGTTACTCACTACCATTTTACAGATTAGTGACATCAGGTCATGATGACATTGTGCAGGTGTACATTCTACAGTCCTGGCCTCTGAAGTAAAACCTTGAGTGTCACCAACAAAGTTGTTATTTTGTCACATGAAGTTACAGAAACAGTAGACTCTACAGTTTAAAAGAGGAAGTTCTATTTGGCTTACTTTCCTGTTTCTTGCAATTTTGACCCTGGTAAGACTGGTGTGTACTAAGTGATTTCTGTTGTCCTTGGTTTATCTGATAGCCACTGGCATCTGGTTACTGGTGCAAATGGATAAAAAGAACAAAAAACTGAACATGTTTAATATTATCACCGTCTCTCTCATGTGGTGGAAAATTATAAATGCAGTAATATACTTGTGTTACGTTTTTATGAATTTTCTTAGGTTGTGCCACAGTTAAACTGTGGACTTGAAAACAGGACTGGAGTGTAGTGCTTTATTTATTTTATTTCATTGTTGCGCCCCCCCCTCTGGCCTCGCCACCGCCATTATCAAAAACATTTAAAAGCCAAAGACCTAGCCAGAAGCCCTCCAGATCCTGACAGAATGCATACCCAGACTGCATGTTGGTCTTGATGTAACCCCAGTCTTCTCATCCCTCCCAGCCTGCCACTGCGCTTCTGGGTGAACATTCTGAAGAACCCCAACTTTGTGTTTAGTGATCTTGAAAAAACTTCTCATTTGGACAGCTGCCTATCTGTTATAGCTCAAGCTTTCATGGACTCTTTCTCCCTCACAGACCATCAGTTGGGCAAGGTAACCACATAAATAAGCCACAAAACTATTTTTTTTTTTTCTTCTAATGACACTGCTGATAAGGTTAACAGGAAGTGTGGTTGACTGTGCATCAGAACTGAGACCTTATAGAACAATAAAACACTTTAAAAAGGAAGTTTTCATTTCCTACTCTATATGACTACATACAGTGCAAGTAGTGCAAAGGGTAAGCCAAGAGTTCAGAACTACAGGGGTCAGAGATAACGCAAATCAAACAACCCAACTGAAATGTAATTATTATGCAGCTACTATCATTGCTAACATTAGCAAGATGATGTTTTGATCACAGCTGAAGGAAATTGTTTAATTTACAATAAAGCATTTTTACACTTTCATGTTTTCAAAGTGAAAGCTCAAGAAGTCATGGCGTTTCAAAACTTCTGTTGAGAAATTTAGGGTTAGGGTTAGCTAACCCTAGCTAATCCGAACCCTAGATTTGTAACCCTAACCCTAGCTGATTTGTTTATTTTCTACTGGACGTGCATGAGCAAAGCATCACAAAATCTCTGTAGGTTATGTACAGGAAACAGAACTGTGTAGTCCTCCGAGTCCTCTTTTCTGAGCCTTTTGTTCTTTTGTCACGTGACTCCTATAAATGCTACACAATGCAATAGATCGGTGTTTTTGTCCAAATCCTGACATTATTGTTAAAATAATTATGGAAGTCATGTGGCAAAAGAACTAATAACACGGACCAGAAGATATGAGAAGTGAAGCTACTCATTCTGTTTATCATAATTTATCCTTAGCCGCATCGCCATTTATTTTTTTTTGTTGAACTACAGGTAAAGTTGGTGTATGTAGCCGTGTTAGTGGATCTGCTTATTGAAAATGTAACATTTTATTTTATTTCTGATCAAAAGAACGAGACAAACCAAATGACTAAAAAAAAACATTTGTTCATTTTAGTTTATTGATATTCAAAGAACCAAGTCACTAAAATGATCCGAACTTCCCATCACTAAAATACAACTTATTTACAGCTTACATCTCAGCAGTAAAGTATTTTTACTTCATTACTTCCCACCTCTGATGCAGTGGTTGAAATAAATAAGTTAGCTCAGGCCCTGTGTTGCAATCAGTGAAATTTGCTTCAGGGACATTTTTATCACTCAACCCCCAGCCCAAGCAGATTTATTGGACTGTAGAAGCAACTTTAATAGTGTTTTTTTTTTTAAGAAAAATTACCTCATTTGCATGATATTGTCCTTTTTTTAGTCCCTGTTCTCTTTTTGTTAAAACAGCATGCACCAACTAATAAGCTTCTGTATGCAAAAGATATTCCACGGTATAAACAGGAAGTGAAGACATACTACAAGCTGGTGAGGGATCAGCCATCTGTCAGCAGTCAGGACTTTAAAGTATTCTTGCAAGAAGAGTCAAAGGTCTGCAACACACAAAAAACACAAATCATATACATATTTCCTATTTGTTTTTTAAGATTATGATCTAGAACAGCTAAAAAGGTGTCCTAGAAAATGTACTATTATGTCTTTTATGTGTTTTGCAGAAACATGAGAATGAGTTTAATGAACCTGCAGCACTGCGAGAGCTCTACAAGTACATGTCACGCTATTTCAGTGAGGTATTAAACACAGAGATTTTTTTTCTGCTGCTTCTTTAGATCTTCATTTATATATTACATTTATGGAAGTTTCTTTTATATCAGAAATCCCAGTTTGTTCTCAACTGGCAAAAGTGAAAAGAAAAAAGAAAACACAAAATTTGCTGTTGATTTCCTCAGAACTCTGTGTTCACTGTTAACGTCATGTTCTATTTTCAAAATGTCTATATGTGTTTCTGTATATAGCTGCGACTGTGGTCTGTATGAAAGCTGAGTTAACTCTAACACTAGAATGTAGTGTTGCTGATAAACACAGGAAACAGGTTGATTTTTGTTCACCAATTGACTGCACAATCCTTATAAATGTGTTTGACTCTATTGAAGATCATGATAATGTGTCCAGTGAACTTTTATGATTATTCCATTTTTTTTTTTATTGGAAAGATAAAACATAGTTAAAATGCATAATCAGTAACGTTAGACAAAAAATATTCCTATAAAATATTCCACTGAATATTTGGATTAATTTTGTTTAAATTAGTTATAGTTTTTAAATAAAAAATATTGAAAGTAATAATAATAAAGTAATTTTATATATATATATATATATATATATATATATATATATATATATATATAGTATATATAAACACACACACACACACACACAGTATCAGAATCAGGTTTATTGGCCAAGTGTGTTGGCACCCACAAGGAATTTGGTTCCAGCTGTTAGTGACTCTCAAAAGTACAGACATAAATAAAACCTGTCTGTTAGTTATGTCTGTTAGTGACTCTCAAAAGTACAGACATAAAAGTATCTCACAAAAGTAAGTATAATTTAATCTAAAAATTTAATCTAATCAAAAAATTCAAATAATAATAACTGGCAAAAAAAGTGAGTCCCCCTCAGAGATAACATGTGTATGTGATGTAACTGTGCAAAGCCACACGTCCTTTTCATCATGTTTGTTTTTGGCTGCTTGACAGGACCATACACATGTGTGTATCTTGTATTAGAGCAGTTATAATTTAATGCTTTGAGTACAATTCTCTCATACTGACCACTGGTATGGTAAAGACTCTCTGAGGATTTGAGAATTAGAATTGTTGCTCTCCACAAAGATGCCGGGGCTGTAAGAAGATCAGTATCACCCTGAAACTGAGTTACAGTACAGTGGTCAGGGTCATACAGAGCTTTTCTAAGACGTGTTCCACTGGAAACAGACCTCACAAGGGTGCATCAAAGAAGTCGAGTCCTCGTGCTGTGCGTCAGGTGCAGAAGCTTATTAAAAAAACAGACACATGAGTGCTGCAGTGTTGCATTAGAGGTTGCAGAAGCAGAAGGTCTTCTTGTCAGTGCTCAGACCGTACGTCACACACTGCAACAAGTTGGTTTGCAGGCCGTCATCCCAGAAGGAGCCTCTTCTGAAGCTGCTCACAAGAAAACCCACAAACAGTTGGCTGAACAACCTCTCCAAGAGCATGAATTACTGGAACCATGTCCTGTGTTCTGATGAGACTAAAATAAACTTGTTTGGCTCAGATGGTGTCCAGCATGTGTGGCGACACCCTGGTGAGGAGAACCAAGAAAATTGTGTCTTGCCCACAGCCAAGCATGGTGGTGGTAGCATTATTGTCTGGGGCTGCATGAGTGGTGATGGTACTGTGGAGCTGCGGTTCATTGAGGGAAACAGATTCCAACATGTACTGTGACATTCTGAAGCGGAACATGATGCCCTCCTTTTAAAACTGGGCTGAACGGCAGTTTTCCAACATAATAACGACCCCAAACACACTGCCAAAATGACAACTGCCTTGCTAAAGGTAAAGGTGCTGGAGAGGCCAAATATGTCTTCAGACCTGAACAATATTGAGCACCTGTAGGGATCCTCGAGTTATTTAGACAATAATGGCTGTATGTTGATTTATTTGTAGAGGACAGTAAATCTGTACTGCTCTACAAGCTGCACATTGACTAGTCTAATATATCTCCAAGTGTCTATAGGTCTATAGTATTGTCCCTTGAGAAGATTTACTGAAATGGTTGCTTAAATGTGAGTGATGTACTCACTTTTGTGAGGTAATGTATATATATATATTCAAGAGTGGAGTTGATTGTCATATGTACATGAAACAGTTACACCATACAATGGAAATCTTTTTCTGTGAATCCTCCAAGAAGCTTATTGCAGACATTAGGACGTAAGGAAAACAATGTAGAAATCTATGTACAAATAAAAGTCAATGATGTCCAAATGAATGACAAAATGAACAAAATGAATTGTAACCTGAAAAAAAGTCAGTGGTAAAGTTACCAGATATTATGTTGGCCTCAGCAGCATTCAACGGCACGTGGCTTTAGTGGTTTCAGTTCTGTTTCCCAGAAGTTTCAATACACACTGTTTTAACATCAACCCTTTTTTTTTTTACTTTGCCATCTTACAGTAGCTTTATTAAAGAGACAGATAAGAAGATGTGAAGACAGGAAAGAAAACAATCAAATGTTTGAAAACAAATGTTTAACAGATAAATAGACAATGCTGTTGCTGTATCTGTCACTGCAGCACTGTGCTGAGATCCTGCATAATCAAACTGTGGCTTTCTGTTCCTACAGATCGAACAACTCTTAGAGCAAAATGGTGCCTCCTGTGGACTGAAAGATGAAATGCATCGTGTGAAGGAACTTTTTGAAAGTGTAAAGAGGAGTGCATGGATCTGAGCGAATGTGCCTCCAAATATCTTCGCTATTTCTTTAATTGTTGCCTGTCTTTTACAATGCAGAGAGTAAAAAGGCAGAAACACTAATAGGGAGACTGGAGCACGTTTTATATTCACACCCATGAACTGTGTAACGAATGAGTGAATGTCACTGCCCTATCTTTAACCATTATAAAATAAACCAATGTGGTCTCAGATAAAGGTGATGATTTTCATTATATTAACAATTATGTTAGCCTAAGCTAAGCTTAAACTGCCTTATCATATGGTACCATGGCTGAAATGTGCAGACAATGAAATCTTCTCGTCCAAAATGTGTAATGTGAGTTTGTTCAATGTAAAATGTTTTGTTACAGTGTAGTGTAATGCTTTATATTTCTTACCTCTGAAATCCACATGATTTGATAATACAGTTATATTTTTTATATTAAGCATTAGCCTGTATAAATGCAAATCTTGAATAAAGATGACAAGCATGTATTTCTTTCCAATGCACAATAAGTACACAGTATTATTAAAGGAATATTTTTACTTTGTAAGAATACGCATCCTTTCATTTTGAGCTGCACAATTTGTGTATCTTCAGTAGTCATTGTAGTCTTTTGCAATAAAAAAAGTTTGATGCCCTACCCAGTGAAAATGCTGACTGGAAATACAAACTGCTCAACTAGTAACATCAATCAACATTCTGAAGTAACTGTTTCTCTAAAGAAGCTAAAAAACTGCTGGTCCATCATATTTACATTTACAGATATATTATTCATCTTATAAATGTAAGTAAACTTCCTTCTGACCTAACATAAACTGCAGTATGCGTGTGCACGTGCGTGTGTGTGTGTGTGTGTGTGTGTGTGTGTGTGTGTCTGACCATTTGAAACCAGCCTAAGTAACCTGACTAAATAAAAACCAGCTAACCAACTATAGCCAACCTAAAGCAGCATATATCCATCCTAGTTAGAGCCAACCTAATAAATTATAACATAACTCAAATAGTTAGAACAAGCCTGACCAACTAAAGTCAATCTAACCAGGTAAAACCAATCTAACTAGACCACCGTGACTAACTTAATCCAGCCTGATTATCTAGAAACAGTCAAAGAAACTAGAACCAGTCTAAATGGCTAGAACCAACCTAATCAGCTACAATCAAGCTGACAAGCTAACCCCAACCCAGCCTGACTATCTAGACCTTCTTCTTTTTCTTTCGGCTGCTCCCATTAGGGGTCGCCACAGCGGATCATCCGTCTCCATACCACCCTGTCCTCTACATCTGCCTCTTTATCTAGACCAGGGGTGTCAAACTCATTTTCACTGAGGGCCACATCAGCATAAGGGTCTCCCTCAAAGGGCCAGATGTAATATAAATGTAGCTCAATGTAACTAAATGTAATGTAAAATAAATGCAACCACTCCTATTTATCAGAGTTATTTTAAATAATTCTGGATTTTTATTCAACTTACAAATATTACATACATATTTGCATAAATGTAAAAAGAAATGTTTTCTTGTTGCTCTGTTATAACTTCTTCTTCTTTCGGCTTCTCCCCTTTTAATTTGTCAGCTTATGAAACCCACTTTACTCTATCAATCAACGATCAAACTATCCAAATAAATAAGGATAAATAACAAGTTATGACATTAACATTGTTCAAAACTTTTTTGTTATAGTTGAGGGGCAGAATATCGGTACAACCAACAATTGTGAGCTGCTAAGAACATGTGTGACAGGTGTAGCATTTTACATAAACTAATGGCTGCACACAGCCTTGCGGGGATACATCCAACTAATAAGAGATGGTTTGATTACAGTGAACGTTTGTCTGCATAAACAAACGCAATTTGCCTTTTAATTCTTGCACGTTTTGTTGTTTTTTTTTGGAGGCTCACTTTGGCATATTTAGCTCCGTGTTTGGTGTCAAAATGCCGACGAAGATTGTACACGTTGAAGCCGCCACTGCCTCATAACACAAAAGACATATCGTTTTTTCTCGTGAAGCACAAACATATATTCGCCTTCCCATCTTTCTTGAAACAGCCTTCCATCTGCATACATTTTTCTCTTCCTGGACATTTTGGGATCATTGTTTGTATTTCTTAATTCGGAAAATGGCACTGATGTGGAAACACTGCAATCTAGTGGTGGGATGCCGTTAATTCACGGGTAACATGATCGGCATGCATTATGGGAAATGTAGTTTATGGTCAATGCACCCTTTTGACTTATTTATTTATTATAAGATAATTAGACCTTTTCATCTTTTGCAGGCCACATAAAATGACGTGGAGGACATATGCCCTATATCATGGTGTGCATAATTATTAGGAAGATTTTTCTCCTCAGGAAAAATGGGCCAAAAAAGAGATTTAACTGACTCTGAAAAGTCAAAAATTGTAAAAAGTCTTCCACGGGGATGCAGCACTCTTGAAATATCTAAAATATTGAGGCGTAATCACAGAACCATCAAACGTTTTGTAGCAAATAGTCAACAGGGTCCCAAGAAACATGTCGAGGAGAAAAGACACAAATTAACCGCCAAAGATTTGAGAATAATCCAACATGAAGCTACCAGGAACCCATTATCCTCCAGTGCTGCCATATTCCACAACTGCAACCTACCTGTACGAGGTGTTTAGTTCTCAGAGACATGTCCAAGGTAAGAAAGGCTGAAACCCGACCACCTCTGAACAAGACACATAAGTTGAAACGTTAAGAATGAGCCAAGAAATATCTGAAGACAGATTTTTCTAAGGTTTTGTGGACTGATGAGATGAGAGTGACTTTTGACGGACCAGATGGATGGGCCCGTGGTTGAATCAGTAAGGGACACAGAGCTCCACTTTGACTCAGATGCCAGCAAGGTGGAGGTGGGGTACTGGTATGGGCAGGTATTATTAAAGATGAGCTAGTTGGACCTTTTCGGGTTGAAAATGGACTCAAAATCAACTCTCGGATCTACTGCCAATTTTTAGACAGGAAAAAGTCTGCATCTTTCAAGAAGACTTTGATTTTTATGCAAGACAACACTCCATCACACGCATCAAAGTTCTCCACTGCGTGGCCAGTAAAGGCCTTAAAGATGAAAAACTAATGACATGGCCCCCTTCTTCACCTGACCTAAAGCCTATTGAGAACTTTTGGGCCCTTCATAAGCAGGAAATGTACAGTGAAGGTAAACAGTACACCTCTCTGAAAAGTGTCTGGGAGGCCGTGGTTGCGGCTGCACTAAAGGTTGATTGTGACCAGATCAAGAATTCAATTCAATTCATTTTTATTTGTGTAGCGCTTTTAACAATGAACATTGTCTCAAAGCAGCTTTACACAGATAATGTGGTGATTAAAAATTAATATGTTCTTTATAAGTGTGAGTTTGTCCCTGATGAGCGAGCCGGTGGCGACTGTGGCGAGGAAAAACTCCCCGAGATGGCATAAGGAAGAAACCTTGAGAGGAACCAGACGCAAGAGGGAACCCATCCTCATCTGGGTTGCACCGAATGTCCATTTATAGCAAAAATCCAAATCCAAATTCATCCTCAAAGCTCCCGTTCTTACTCTGGAATTTCATGGAACCACCCAAGGCGTTGATGAGAAACCGTCCCAAGCTGCACAGAGTGGCCTCCAGTCGAAGAGAACACTATCCAGAGGCAGACCTGGACGAAGTGGGAACATCCACGGAGGGGAGAGGGGCAGGAACAGTGGTCACTGGAGCCTCAGGAGCATGTTTAACTCGACCGAGAGAGAGAGAGAGAGAGAGAGAGAGAGAGAGAGAGAGGGAGAGAGAGAGAGAGAGAGAGAGAGAGAGAGAGAGAGAGAGAAGAGGGTGACAGGAAGAGAAGGATGTGGATTATTAAGTGTACCTATTGTTGTATGAGAGTTAAAGTCACTGTGCAGTTGGGACTCCGGCAAGACTCGCTATGGCAGCATAACTAAAAGGGAGAACCAGAGGGTAACACAGACATGAGGGATCTCTGGGATAAGAGACGACCCACCACACCACCATCAACAAACCTGAGTGAACGTGTGAAAGTGACGACAGCATACAAATATCCCAGTTCACCAAACACTCGATATCCATGTTCCCTGTTTTTATTGCTTCTTTACCTAAAAAAAATCTACTGATCAAAGGCTTGACTAAATAAATATGTTTTCAACCTCGACTTGAACACTGAGACTGTGTCTGAGTCCCGAACACTGATTGGAAGGCTGTTCCATAACTGTGGGGCTTTATAAGAGAAAGATCTGCCCCCTGCTGTAGTCTTCATTATTTGAGGAACCAACAGATAACCTGCACCTTTTGATCTAAGTAGGCGTGGAGGATCATACTGGTACAGAAGTTCACTCAGATACTGCGGTGCGAGACCGTTAAGTGCTTTATACGTCAGTAGTAGTATTTTATAATCAATGCGAGATTTGATTGGGAGCCAGTGTAGACTGATTAATACAGGGGTGATGTGGTCATATTTTCTAGATCTAGTGAGGACTCTTGCTGCTGCATTCTGAACTAACTGAAGCTTATTTATGCACTTACTCCAACACCCAGACAGTAAATCTGGATGTTACAAAAGCATGAACTAGTTTTTCTGCATCCTGTAACGACATCATATTTCTAATTTTAGCAATATTTCTTAGATGAAAGAAGGAGATCCTGGTGATTTTATTCACGTGAGCCTCAAAGGAAAGACTCGGGTCAATAATAACACCAAGGTCTTTGACAGCCGTACACGCTGAAACAGAAACACCATCCAGAGATGCTACGTAATCGGAAAGTTTACTTCTAGCTGCATGTGGTCCTAGTAAAAGTACTTCCGTCTTATCTGAGTTGAGCAGAAGAAAGTTATCAAGCAAAAGAAACTGACTGACTGCATGAATGGAAGGCTTGTGACTGTTATGGAAAAGAAGGGTGGCTTTATTGGTCACTGAGGTTTTCTTTTTGAAATGAGCTCGTCATTTGAGTCGTCCCTAAGCCATTCGTGGGTTGTTTTGGCTGTGTGCTCTTAAGGTCAATGTCATGTATGAAGGTGAACTTTTAGCTCAGACTGAGGTCCTGAGTGCTGCGGAACAGGTTTTATTTGGATATCTCTGTTTTTTGCTCCCTCAGCACTGACCAGTTGCCCAGTCCCTGCTGCAGAAAGACTGCAGGAAAAGGAGGTGCAGAACAACATGGTGGCAAGAAAGACCACACCTCCTCCCAGTGACCAGGTGCTCTGTCTATATTTACGGCTGAAGTGAGAAGAACTCTATGCAGAGTTAAACCACAGAAATCTGCTGGACCAGACAACATTCCTGGCAGAGTGCTCAGGGAATGTGCAGAACAGCTAGCGGATCTCTTCATCGACATAATCAACATCTCCCTGAGCAGCGCAGTTGTTCCTACGTGCCTCACAACAAGGACCATCGTCCCCGTGACGAAGATGTCTCCAATCTCCTGCCTCAATGAATATTGTCCCGTCGCACTCACCCACCATGAAGTGCTTTGAGAAGCTCATCATGACGCACATCAAGACGCTCGAATCACATCATCAAGTTTGCTGATGACACGACCGTGGTAGGTATCATCAGCAAGAATGACGAGTCAGCATACAGAGGGGAGGTGCAACAGCTACCAGCCTGGTGTAGAGCCAACAACCTGTCTCTAAACGTTGACAAAACTAAAGAGATGGTTGTTGAGGAGAGCACGGAGTGGCCATTCTCCACTGATCATTGATTGATCCTTCATGGAGATTGTCAAGAGCACCAAATTCATTGGTGTTCATCTGGCAGAGAACTTCACCTGGTCACTGAACACCAGCTCCATCATCAAGAAAGCCCACATCACACAGTAAAGAGTCAAGCCAAGAAGCTTTTTATTGTCATTTCAACCATATATAGCTGACGCAGTACACAGCGAAATGAAACAACGTTCCTCCAGAACCCCTGGTGTGTGTGTGTGTGTGTGTGTGTGTGTGTGTGTGTGTGTGTTCAGTTTCCTCTGAACAGTGGATGTTGAAATATATCTGCCACTTGAACTCAGAGAAGCATTTATGTAAATTGGCCATCTGGTTTATGGATGTTTATGGATGGTGGATTTGCATAGGACGGATTCAATGACTGCAGTGTAGAACTGTATCAACAGCTCCTGTGGCAGACTATACTTCCTTAATTTCCATAGAAATGACATCCTTTGCTGGACCTAAAATAGGAAGTATAGTCTGCCACAGGAGCTGTTGATACAGTTCTACACTGCAGTCATTGAATCCGTCTATGTACATTACTGATCTGTGATATACTCTGTTTATTGTGTTCTATTTATTACTTGTATTGTTTGTGTAGGCTCATATTGTCTGTATTGTCTTGTATTGTCTATTTTGTCTTTTATAGTCTAAGCTAAATGTAGTGTTATTTATGTCTGTACTTTTAAAAGTCAACAAAAGCCAAATGTATTGTGTATATCTACACACTTGGCCAATAAACCTGATTCTGTTTCTGATAAGACTTTTATACTGAACACAGAGCTGTGCTGATTTCTCGCGAGATTTCTCGAGAACACTGTCTCGTCCGCGCGCGGTGTTTTGTGACGTAACAGATTCCAACCGCATCAGTAAATCACTGTAGATTATTATTCATTTTTATTGTTTATTGTTGAATTTGAAATTGTTTTGAAAACAGTAGATGTAAATTTTAAGGTGAGAATTCTTGTTGATAAAATAAAAGCTTGTGTTAAGACGGGCCCACGTGGCGTCACTTACTACGTCACTTCCGCATGAGCCCCTCGGAAGAGAAGCCGGAAGAGACGTGTGGAAGGTAAACACGAGCGAACAGACTTTGTAAATTATAATTGTTTATGTTTTTTTTTCTTTTTTTTTATCGCGTCTGGACTGTCTGGAGAATGTAAACTGTAATTATTTTCTGCGTTTGCTTTGTTTATTAACATTTGGACAAACTGTGAGCTGTGTGGTTTATTAGTTGTTATGGCAGGACCGGTCGGTCTCAGCAGCAGGGTGTTTACTGAGTTATATTATATTTAAAATGTGTATATTTTTATATATGTTTTAATCTGGTTGTTATTTTTGCCTGCCGCTTTTAATACAAGAAAATCACATTAAATGACTAGAATTTCTGAAACACTGCAGTCGTAAAACTTCTAATGTTTCTGTTCCACCTGAACTCCTGCAGCTTCTCACCTCTGACTCTCTGTAATGAACCGACACTGAGAGTCGCGAGTCGTTCAGCATGGAGAAGTTTGGGGTGAGCTTCGGCGGAGGTCTGAGCAAAAAAGAGCTGCTTGAATGTGTTGAAAGTCAGAAGAAGCAGCTCATCCAGTACCAAACCCGTTTTAAAGACCTTGTCCAGGCCTATAAGAGCTTAGTGAAGGAGAAGGAGGCGTTGGAAGCTAGCCTGAAAGTTCTGACGGTGTCTGCACAGTGTCCGGAGCCCAACACCGAACACGCTGAAGACCACGGGTCACTGCACAGTGAAGACAGCCTGGACGCTGCTGAATCCGGTGGTGAAAGTGTTGTGACTGGCAGCAGCATCCCGAGTGATGCCGCAGATGAGAACCAGGTCGATCATGGAGAAGGTAACGCAGTGTTTCCACAGCCAGAGAAGAGCGAACTAGAAAACAACACCGGCCCTGCAGCTGTGGAGCAAACATTAGCCTCAGCAAACGCAAAATCAGACCACCGGATAAACCAACTCAAGTCTCAGCTAACTACCTTGACCTCGTCCTTGACCACAGTTACACAGGAAAAGTCCCGGATGGAAGCCTCTTTCCAAGCTGATAAGCGGAAGATGAAGCAGGAGTTGGAGGAAGCACGGGAAAAACTAGAGGACGAGCGTAAGCAGCACCAGCTTGAACTCCAGGCAGTTCAGGAACAGCTAGCGGAGAGCAGAGCACGCGTGATTATGCAGCAACACCAGTATGATCAAGAACAGCACGACCACGGCCATATGCTTCGTGAACTTCAGAAACTCCTGCAGGAGGAGAGAAGCCTTAGGCAGGATACAGAACTTCAGTTGGAGGATGCCAGGAAAGCTTTTGCAGAAACCATGCAGAGCAAAGACAAAGGTTTAGTTTATGAAGAGCAGCTGAAGCAGGTTAATCAGCAGTGTGAATCATTGAAGATCAGTCTGCAGGCTCTGGAGGCTGAGAAAAGCAAACCTGAGCAGCGAGTGCTGGAACTGCAGCAGGAGATCGCTGATCTAAAATCACACTTTAACCAACAGCTTCAGCAGGAGATTAGAAAGGTATAGTTTCACTACTTTAACACACTGAAGCTTATTAATGGCATTTGATTGAAGGTGTTATGTTTGTTGACTTTGAAACATATTTGTGCAGGTTGCTCAGGCAGATGTCTGCTTGCAGAAGCAGGCACAACTGGAAGAGCAGCGAGTGGCAAGTCTAGAGGAGCGGGTTTCTGAGCTGTCTGGGCTGCTGGGTGCGAGTGAGAAGGCCAGGCAGAAAGACCAGCAGAATGCTCAGAGGCTCCGTGAGCATATCCTCCAGCTGGATTCAGAGAACAAGGCCCTAACTATTGCAGCCAGCACTTCCAGGAACACCTCAGGTGATCTTGGAATTGATGAACTGAATTTGGATGTGAACACACTGAAGGACAAGCTGGAGAGGGTAAAGAAGCTGTTGCAGCTGGTTGCACAGAGATCTCCAGAAAAAAGTTTGGAAATTGAGAAAATAATGGAGGGAGCAGGGGGACAGGATGCAGAGAAGGACTCGGTGCAGTTCTATCAGCAAGAGCTGCGACAGCTAAAGGAGGAGTTTGAGCGATACAAAGTGCGAGCACAGGTAGTCCTAAAAAATAAGAACGGCAAAGACAGTGCGCAGACCAAAGAGCTCGAGGAAGCTCGGAACCAGCTGGCGGAACTGAAGGAAAAATACATCAACCTGCGTGTTCAGTCAGAAGAAGCCAAGATGACGCACAAGCAGGAGATTAAGGAGCAACAGCAAGCACTAGCGGCTCTTCATCAGTCTCATAAACAGGACTTGGAGAAGCAAGAGGCTCAGCACAGAGAGAATTTCTTGCACATTGAGGCAGAGCTGCACAAGCAGAGAGAGCGCACCATGGCTCTACTCGAAGAAAAGGACCTTGAGCTAGAAAAACTTCGATCCGAAACCACGGCAAGTGACGTAGCAGAAAGGGGATTTAAAGGGGATGTCGAGTTCGAGAGTTCTGTGCAAGAAGATGGTGAGACGATCACTCTGAAGCTCGCCACCCCCCCAAAAAACACCTTGCTGCTGTATGCTGAACATCTGGCTCGAAACGAAGTGGAGATTTCTGCTTTGCGCAAACAGAAGCATCAGCTGGAGGAAGGCATGCATCAACTCCAAGGAAAATTGTTTGCTAATGAAGAGAAGCACAGGGAGGAGGTAGATGAGTTGCAGGCACAGCTGGACAAGAGGATTCGTGACCAGAGCAGAGACGGTGCTAATTTAGAATATCTCAAGAACGTCATCTATAGATTCCTCACACTACAAGACTCCAGAGGTTGCCAGCAGACGCTCATGGCCATTCTGACCATCTTACACTTCAGCCCTCAGGAAAAGCAGGCTGTCATGAAGCAGCAGGTGCACAGCTGGTGGTCACCCAGGAATAGATGATGCGATCAATTCATAGCTCAGTGCATTTATTTATTTTCTACTCATTATTTTCTCATCTTTTTTAACTGTATATCAGATTATAAAGGCAGAATTGCTGTTTATGTTCAGTTGGTGTTTTCTGGTAAAGCTGATAACTTTTCATTCTTTAGTTTTTTATAATTCTGACATTCCAGGTGAATAACTTGCTTTAAATCTGTCAGCAAAATTTACTGACCAATAAATCATTAATAATGAAACTTTGATTTCTGTTTTTGCGCAAAACATTAAGCTTGTATAGAAGTGTGTATCCGTTCTTTTTTATTTATAAATATATATATATGCTTATAAACTCATGCAATATTAATGAAAGTAGTCTTCTTCCCTTGAGGCAGCCACTGTTTTAATGCTCACGACTTCTGTTTCTGGGTGATTGGATTGTGGTCCCGATGGTGATGATGATGATGATGAAGATTTTATCACAATAGTGAGTAACTGAGTAGCCACTGCTGATTAACCATTAATTAATTAATGCTCAAATCTTTATTGGATCATCACCAGCTGTAATTCCGACATCTCCAGGAATAAAAATTGTATTTTGATGAAGTAAGAAATGTTCAACTGTGTGTGAAAATCGAGTTGCATTTTTCCATAAATATGAGCTTTAATCAGAACTTGTCATGGTGTAATGTTCCTTCTGTGTATGTTAAAGAATGAATTATTCAGTGCCTTATTAAATGGATATTTGAAATCTTTAATAAAGATGTTTGTATTTTTCATTAATGTTTTTACCGTGATTTATACAAACGTAGGAAACATTACATTTTTATTATAATGCATTTTCTTCAACATTCGTACATCACGATAAACAGAAACTCTCAGTGCCTGCTAATGTTTTAACAAAACACATCTGAGAATAAATATATTGTATAAATAATAACTTACTCATTCAAGAGTTTGATCAACTTTACTGGATGCATCATAAATACATCAGTGTAATAATTTTAAATATCAGTGTATATGATAATCTAGACAACTGTCACTATCACCACTACACACACCACTAAACACACTCCAACACACACACACACACACACACACACTTCTACTCCTTGTAACAGTTTAAACCTCGAAAAGTGATTTCATGCATTCAGTTCTACTCAAACTAAATTATTGTTTGAGCATTTATTTGTCAGTTCAGATCAGAAACAGATATACATTATGTAGGCAAAAGTATACGGACAGCTGACCATCACACCCACATGCTTCATCCTCAAGAAAGAAAAAGGTAAAGATAGGTGCGTTATACTTCTCACATGTACTTTATAGCACAGTAACCAAGAGACGTCACCACTGAGCTCCAACTTCCCTTAAGCTATTAACACATTCAGAAGCATATAACTTTATAGAACTGTCTCTGCAGCTTTTCAATTTCCTTTCAATCCTGTTCCAGCATGACTTCTACACAAAACCAGCTCCATGAAGCTTTATGGTGTGTTAAGGTTGGAATAGAACTTGTGTCCTGCACAAAGCCCTGATTCCATAACTGAACTAGAACATAAAATAAACACCAACCTCCTCAGCCAACATCAGTGTCTGATCTCATTAATACTAGTGTGGGATGGTCAGTGGAGAAAAAAACCTTCTGTAAGAGTATTACAAAAAAAAGCATAGGAAATAATAAAGACAATATGAGGATCAATTTTATACTATAAACATCAGTTCTGGCTCAACATGTAATCATTAAATTTACAATAAAGCGAAAGAAGGTTTCTTTATGAAACAGAAATAATGTACAATACAACAAACCTCTAATTTTACTTTCTTGACTTAAAGTTGTAAATTCTCACTGATAAGCTGCAGATCTCTATTGTTTCAAAAGTCAGTAGAGCAGAGTGAAGCACCACGAGTGAGAGGCAGCTAGGCCACATTTCTATCCCTTCACCCTCATGGCTTCACTCAGCGGCGCACACACACACACACACACACACACACACACACACACACACACACAC
>JAAIIK010000272.1:100411-111234 GCA_014706435.1 Silurus glanis
CTCTCTCTCTCTCTCTCTTACACACACACACACACACACACACACACACACACACTATAATACAGTATTGCTATCCCCTGTGTGTTGCTGTATATCTATTATTGCTGCTGCTCCACGAGTTTGAAATGAGAGCACAAGAGCTACCTGATCAAATCGGATTTTCATCCCTGCATTAAAATCAGTTTTTGTCGAGTACAGTCTGAAGATCCTCAGGCAGAGAGCTGATCACAGAATGGATGTAGTTCTGCAGCTTGTGCAGTAATTCCTCCTTCACCAGAAGCTGCTGTGTGTGAGCTCTCCTCTATTGTAGGAAAAAAAACAGAAAAAGGAAAGTATGTAATAATAACAGATGAGAGTTTGCAGTAGTAAATCTACTAAAACCTGTAGAGACACTGGTTTATAATCATGTCTGATAAAATTATAAGCTCTAAATTTCATCACGAACCAATTTTTCACGTAATTTTAAAACCAGGTCAACAGTCTCCACTTCAGACTTGTCTTTTGTCCAACTCAGCAGATCCTGTAAAGAGTAAACAGCGAAACAAGAGCGAAACAATTCCAACACACTGAGATTCATTCTTACAAAGAGCCTGGATGTGATGTGAACACATTTACACAAGCGTTATCATCAGTAATCTGCTATTCATGAAAATACAGTACATTTAGTGTGTTAGTGTGTAAATGTAAGCATAGAGATTAAAGGGGTGCTTTATACTTAAAATTCTTTCTTCACATTCCCCAGTGATGTTAGGAAGCTGTGGTCAGAGCGCAGGGTCAGCCATAATACAGCCCCGATGGAGCACAGAGGGTTAAGGGCCCTGCTCAGGGGCCCCAAAAATAGCATTTTGGCGATTCTGGGGCTTGAACCCCCAACCTTCAGTAACCCAGAACCACTGAGCTCCCACCTCCTTATTAATGGCTAATTTAAACCTGGAGGACGGACCTGGAGGACGGACCTTATGGTGAATGTACAGAAAAGTCCCATCTGATAATGTTACACATCGATCAGATATAACATTATATCATTGACATTATGAGCGGTGAAGTGAGTAACACTGAGCTTCTCCAAAACTACAGCTCTTGTGGGATGTTCTGGTCTGCAGTGGTCAGTATCTATTAAAAGTGCTCCAAGGAAGGAACAGTGGTGAAGCGGCGACAGGGTCGTGGATCATTGATGCACATGGGGAGTGAAGGCTGGTCCGTGTGGTCCGATCCAACAGACGAGCTCCTGTAGCTCAAACTGCTGAAGAAGTTTATTCAGCAATGCTGTTGATGCTCGATGGGTCACGACTGTTTAAGCAGCAAAAGGGGACCAACACAATATTAAGAAGGTGGTCATAATGTTATGGCTGAACGGTGTATATATTAATATCATATTGTCCTCTTCTCCCTGTTGTCTGGGAACTTTACCTTTCTTTGTCTGATGTTTGTAAATCCAGTGGAATTTTGTGCTTTGATTTAGATAATGCTTACATTTACACACAACTTTGAGTAAAGTGTGATAGATGTGGGTCAGTGTTGCTATGGACCAAGGTTTCAGTACTCACAGCTTCACAGATGGCCTCCAAATGAAGACATTCTAATTTCTGTGTCATTTCTCTTTGCTTTGCACGAAACCAGCCATCAAAGTTAGAAGACCGAAAGAATTTCCTTTAAAACACACAAACAGACAAATATCTAATTCCAGTATATTCATTTATAGAGAGAAAACAGAAACAATTCAATTGTACACATTGTGTTATAAAGTTACTTATAAAGGCCGAGCCAGTCCCCTTTGGGTGTCTGATGTCCAGCATGATTCAGAGTGGCGAAGAACTCGTCCTGACTGAACGGTCGGATCTGAGGAGGAGTCTACACACACACACACACACACCTAATCATTCATTTTATAAATCTGTACAAAAAAAAAAAATTTAATAAAATGCTTTAGCGTGAACGCAAATCTTTCTGAAGCATTTAAAATCTAAACAGGTTGGAATTAAGTTCATTTAACCTTCCATGGAGTCACGGATATCTGCCCGGGCATCAAGCCAGCCAGGTATCGCTCCTGGAAAACATTTTTTAGTTCTGAACACGCTCCTAATCGTTCTATTTTCAAGGTATTTATTTATTTATTAAGTATTATAATGAACATGAGTCCTCACCAGTGGAAGGACAAAGCTCTGGGTCAGTTCATACAAATAGCGCCTCAAGATGGCGCTCTGCACCTCAGAAGGCCTTTTCTTCTGAATTCCCTGAGAGAGATATAAAGTGAGAGAGAAAGGAGTGAAACATAATTCTAACATTGCTATTAATATGCATAGTTTTATCAGGCTCGGTTTTATTCACCTTTAAAAGTCGCTTGATTAGAGCTTTGTCTTTATGGAGAAAGGGTTTGTACGCTGTGTATACACCTTAACCATGGACCACAACACAAGGGCACAGATGTTTATTTTACAGTCTTTCATCATTAAACCTTTTGTAATGAAACAAAATGTAAAGGAATGCATTTCTATGCACCTGGTTTTGTGTCCAGCATTTTCAGCTTGGTCAGTTTCTTTAGTTTAACTTGTTTTAGCAAATCTCCTAAAATCAGAGTGTGATCAAACTTGTGTAATAAGAAATGTGTTGAGTCTTAAAGATAGAGTTTTAGAAGAAAGCAGCACTTACTGGACATCTTCAGATCCCCCAGACACATGATGTGAGGCCAGTTCTGAAAGGTCTTTATAAAGAAAGGATTTGTAACACCAAGTAAAACATTAGGCCTGAAATTACAAGAGGAAATATGAAGAGAGAAAAATCTGTCATCTTTTGGTACTTCATGATCTTCTATTGGATGCCTGAACACAAATTTGACTGATTCACAAATACACTATGAGGTGGTATCAAAAAGTTTTGAGATTAGCTCTGTTTACATCTACGTTTACACAATATCAGCTTCAAAATAGTCCCCTGTTCCCGCTGGATCTCCTCAATGGTCTCAGAACTGCGACATTTGAGCTGGATCATCATCTTCAGGAAGAACGCAAAGTCTGCAGGAGCCAAATCTGGCGAGTAGGTTCGGTATCAGAGTGCACATGTGGTCAGAATAGCACAAGTTGCACGGCTCCATATGTACACAGGATGATGTATTTTGGCACACTGACTTATGAAGGTCGGTGCTCCCTGTGACTGTGACTGTGAGTGCAGCCTTGTGCTGCCATCTGTTGGCTTATTACAAAACTAGTCTCTAAACTTTTTGATAACCCCTGTATATATATATTTATAATGTATATTATAAGTAATATAAGTAAAAACTGAAGGTTTTTGAGATTTTTTTCGTGTTTGGAGTGTGTTTGTGCTTACGGTGCCTGAGTTCTGGTCGTGTACTCCTTAAACTCACAGTCATGGATGGTAAAGTATGGCCGAAAATCACAACAGTATTTCAATGGACTGATGCAGCTGGAAAGAAGTGAACAGGAACTTGCTGAACTACACATAATTTACATAACAATAGATCGCCTAGTGTGGTGTAATCAAAGACAAATATCAACTTTGTTTTGGTGCAAAACATAAAATACTTCTCCGTTCATTAATTCATCTTTAAATGAGTGAGAAATGTTTATAAAAAAGTTGGCTATAATTGTAAAAAGTGCATTTGTATGAAGTACTTTTGAAAAGAGTGTAGGAGGAATGAATTAAACGCATCACATCGAAAACACCTGCACACTAACCAATAATTACAGGTTCACATGCAGACTGGCTGAGCTGAATGTGAAGGGAAAACCACAAGACCACAAGAGCTTTGAGTGAATTGCATGACTGTATCTGAAAATTATATTCCTGCAGTGTTGAAAAATAGTCTTGATAACCAAATAGTCGGTTTTATACATTGATCAGCATAACATTATGACCACCTGCCTAATATTGTATTGGTCCCCTTTTTGCTGACAAAACAGTCGTGACCCATAAAGCATCAACATCATGAACTTCTTCAGCAAGCAGGAGCTCGTCTGTTGATCAATGAGCCTCGGCCGCCCACGACCCTGTCGCCGGTTCACCACTGTTCCTTCCTTGGAGCACTTTTAATAGACACTGCAGCTCTTGTGAGATGTTCCTGGTCTGCAGTGGTCAGTTTTGGAGATGCTCTAAACCAGTCGTCTAGACATCACAATTTATCAAACTCACTTAAATCCTTACACTCGACCATTTTTCCTGCTTCTAACATCAACTTTGAGAAGAAAATGTTCACTTGCTGCTTAATAAATAAATCCACCCACTAACAGGTGCCATGATGAAGAGATAATCAGTGTTCTTCACTTCACCTCTCAGAATGTTATAATGTTATAATATTATACTGATGTGTGTCTGTCCTTTATGTTAGTTTTATATGTAACTGAATTGCCAATGCAGTATAACAGATATCTGACTCTATAAATAGAAAGTCTTTAGAATATTGGGAATTGGGAATACCTAACTAGAGCCAGCACTGTCTCCGAGGACACAGCTGGAGAAGGTGCCATGACAACCAACGGCTCTCCTAGCAACATCAGCTCCCACAGCAACTGTATGTGAATCAGGACAGACTGGAAACACCTGAACAGGACACAAAGTCTACAAAGTCAGTTTAGAGCAGTGACTGATGTTTTAGATCTTCATGTTTCTTTATATTAAAATGTTTAATCTATTCATTTTATTAATTGAAATTAATCACATCTGCTCTGCAATTCATCTCCTACACGATTAATCACATCTCATCACTAAGACTCAACATGAGGAGGTGTATTTGTTCCCAATAACAGATTTTACCCCAGAGCTACAAATATCAAAACATAAAATCTGTCCATTTTCAGCACAACAACAAAAATATCATCTACGCATACAGCAAATAGAACCGTACGGCAACATACTTAAAAATATCCAGCTCATGAATGGTAGAGAGAACCATAGAGGAAGAGAGACGCTTCTACAAACGACAAAAACAGAAAAGAGACTCAGGAAATATCAACATTTGATCTCAGAACTTCATCAGTACACATATAAAACATGAGCTCACACCTCTTTCTGTCCCTGGCTGATAGGACTTCCTCCTGGTTTGTCATCTTTTGAAGGAATTCTGACCTGGAAGTAGAGGAATATGCAAACAAAACAATCAACTCATCAACACAAAAGCACAGTTATCTCCTGTTCAGGATTATAATGAATCCAGGGACTATTCTTTCACACCTTGTGAATTTATTGTTAATTCACCTAATTTATTGTAGCATGTTTTTGGAAGCACATGAGGACACATGAGGACATGTAGAATTCTGCACAGGCATTAAAGACAAGCTTGATTTTTTCTTCTATATTTGTATGTTTTATAACCTACATTTCCTTTGTTATTAAATTAAAGTGAATGTTATATCTTTATTTTAATCTCCTGAACACAGCACTGCTGGAAGACTTCACCCTGTGGAACTAGAACTTTTTTCTAAACCTGTTATTAAACCTGTTATCTGTTATTTAGGTGACAACAATAACCATATAATAATATTTAATAATTTAGGTCACTGGACACATGGTTTGGATCTGATATAATTCTGGATGCCAGAGTGCTTTAAGTGGCATTTAATTTTAATACCTGAATGAATACCTGAGAACATTTTCTTTTAATAACAGTAGAACAATTTTAAGCAAATATATTTTTATTGTAATTTTTGGAAGAGTCAGTAGAGCTATGCAGAGAGTTTCAGATATATAAAAGCATATTTTGTTTCTTTGATCATGTGGTTTTATTCAGGAGCTCTTGAAGGTTATTTATAGCTCCGAAAATTACTGCTTTAACTGCCAGCTTCTCTGTACAGTGACATTTCCCTCGAAGAAAAATACTTTTTCCCAAACATTCTGCCTTTGGCTCAGGTCTGTTTTGGCTGTTATTTTGTAGTTAAGATGGGAATTTTGTAAAAACCTGCCAGTCCTTTTCATAAATTTTCTTTGGTGCGAGTTGTTCTTTAAAACAGGACATTTCAGGATGAACCTCACACATAATTTTTGTTTTGTTCTGCAGAATACTGATAGACACGTCGTCTGAAACACTGGCAAGGTTTCTCAGAACACAATAACACAATAGCTATTATGTTTAAGCTGCATTTATATTTAATTAGGATAAATGATCTGCTCAGTCTATGCAATGTATTTATACTCAGTTACATTTATAACTGGTACTTGATAAATATGTCCAGGTTTGATACAACAACTGGGTGTTTCCTGATGCTGTTGTTAATGACAACCTTATATCTGAGAATCAACATGGTCTATTTCACTACTAAGCTACAAGCATGCATGAAGCATGAACCTGCAAGATGACTCCCATCACAGGTAAAGTGAGTGTCTGTCCTGGTGCAGGTGGGGGCCACTGGTCAATCTCATTACAAACTGCAACATATTTACAACACAGATATTGTACTAGTTAGTTACTTTAAACATGTACTAATCAGCGTTATACACACCACATCGGGCTGCTATTAACAGTACATTAAATATGCAGCGCTGAATTAATTCACTGGTTCAACTAGTTAACAAGCTCATCATATTTGATTACATTATGTTAGCTTCTATTTCTGAACCAGTATTTTAGATATATTGGCATTCAAGCACATTAGAGCCTTTAGGTTATGTAATTTATCATTTATTCATCATTGCATTATCATGTGTGACACAATGCTGGAAACTTCTCATGTTAAATGAATGAACCAGCTGTCCTCACCTGCCTCCAAACAAGGCTCTGACTTCTCAAAGAACTCAGGAGCGATGATCTGCAGTAGAGACTGGAACAAGTGAACATACGGCAGTCTGGACACCAGCACCAGAGACTAGGGCCGAAAGTGAAACAGTTAGGTAGGTAGCCAAGTTTCAGAAAAACAACACTGCCAGAAACGGGTGAATAAATTCTATTCAAATGGCAATTATTGACACCCTTGTCAAATTAAATGCTAGTAATTTGCTTAATTTGACACTGGAATAATCAAACAAATGTGTCACAATTATTGACACCTCTACAGAATGTCAGGTCCCTGAATAGAAACCTGTTTTTATTTACATTCTGCTTTTAAATTACCTCAGAAATTTAGAACTCGAAATTCCGTCATTTACAACTTCTGAGCATTCGAGCTAAATGTGGGGAAATACAGTTCACCTTTTGTTAGCAAAAAGCTAGTCAACAAACTGTGATAAGTGTGATATTTTAAAACACCTTTGAAACAGTTTTTCTTGTTGGATTATCTGCACGTTTGATCCAACCGAGCTATCACTATCGGTACAATCCACTATTAATCAACCTCTAGTAAAAACTGTGATCAACAGTGAGCCACGTGGCTAGACTCCAGCATGCAGGAATACTGGTTTATATCATCTCATGTACTCACCTTCTGAAAGTAGCCCCTTCTGACGGAGACATCCTTCACTTGTCTAAAGTACACATAGCCGTAGAAATGAGCCATTTCCTTCTAATATAAAGAGAAAAATAAAGCTCTATGACAGATTCTATTATATTATATGTAAACTAATATCACATATCTTACCTGCAGTGGTAGTGGTGCTTCTCTGTTGTACACATCTGTCTCTTCAAACCATATACCACTCACTCGTCCCACAGACTGGCGCAGCCTAAAACTGAACTGCGTGTCTCCAAGGCTTCCTTTGGGAGAAGATTGGTACTAAATGTAACTTCTACTTAATACTCATAAAAATCTAAGCATTTTCAGTGGAACACTTGTTTATTAAAATTATATTTATTGGACAAAAAAGTGTATCAGTACACAGTGAAAAATATTCATATATCATTACTAATGTGTAATAAATTAGTTTTATGATCTAGTATGTGCATGAGGAAAATATTATATTTTTCAGGCTTAAGATGGATGCGATTGCAGTTAAAGGCAATTATTGAAATAATCGTGACCGAAAAACCTAAACATAAACGTAAACAGGTCAGGAGATAAACTATCAAGACAAACAAGGCAAAAACAAGGCAGTTTGGTAGTGCTGGGATTTGAACTCACGACTTCCTGTTCAGAGGTGGTACTAGGCTACCACTTCCAAGTACCAAGTTCTCATCTCATCTGACAAATCGTCCTCATGAATTTTACAATATATTTGTTTCTCGTCTCAACCTGCCACTTCCTCTTTTATGCTTGTCCATGACTGCCAATAAAGAACCACCAAATCTGTTTTCACTACTATTTTAACATTCCCTCCTTTATGTTCAGGATTTATCTCCTCTTAGCAATTGAGCAATGCTCAATCCCATTAATCTTCACAATGCTCCAGACCATCACACAGAACCACCTACACGTCATCTCTAACGTTGGCTCATTAACCAAATGCTAGTTAGCAATGGTCCATCCTGTAGAAACCAACTCTAGAAACAAGGCATTACGTCTCTCCATTCTTTCTCAAATTCTTTGAGGAAACACTCTGATCTCTTTGTTTTTCCCAGAACAACCTCGAAGATTCTGACCAGAGTGGCTTCAAAACTGCACACTCCATACAAGCTGATTGTGTGGCCTTTACTGAGAAGCTTTATGTCATTAGATCAGTACTCATCCATCTCGACCTTTCAGCATCTTACATGATCCATCACATGACTTTCCTGTTAATCCTTAGCGATCTTCTGTGAGAATGGTTTAGTGAAGAATGGCTGTATGAAAACATTCTCCAATCAGACACAAAGTCATTCTGTCATTCCATGCTGATGTCTTGGGATTCATGCACACAGCAAAAAATCACTGGTGCTCTTAGAAACCAGTTACATACATGACCAGTGTTTTACTGTTGGACCATTAGAAACAGTTTTTTGTTACAACATTTTTGTAAATGTGTCTGAACTGATGAAATGTGCAGATGAATGTTGAATGTCACTAATGAAGGCGAGTGAACGGCATCAGATCAACCAATAAGGAACTAGTTCTCTAAAACAGATTGAAAGTGAATCTCGTGAACTTTCACTTGTCTCGTGAACAGACAGAGCAAAACACAGAATTATAACATCTGAAAATGGATTCAATTAACCAGGAAATGAACGAACAGAACTCGAGCGAACTTACCCGAAAATGAGTCAGGAAAGGATAGGTAGCATATGCTTGTTTTCTGAAGGAAAAATCTTTTTTTTTAGACACAGAATAGTAAAGCTAATCAACTATTATAATAAAAAGTGTATATAACTTATGCTCTTACCTCCTTCTCTGTAAGTTGTGCATCATGAGGGTAAATTAACTATGAGAAGAAACAAAAACAAATTCTCCTGTAACAGATGCTAATTTGGGTGATCTGCAAATCTATTCAGTATTTTCCCCGAAACAAATGGTGAAAGTGTCAAATGTTTCCTCATGTGTAACTAAAATGGATTTGACCTACAAATATAAGCAGTCCAAAGCAGAAACGTGAATGTGATGGTGCATTCATGTGTTATTTCAAGGGCACACTTCAAGGCTTAAAAAACTGGTGTTTATACATTTTCCTCACATTACTGTAAAATTAATATCATAACACAATCATAACATCTTTGTGCACTATTACATATTATATTATATTATATATTATATCACATTATATCACAATAATATCTTCTTCTTTCGGCTGCTCCCATTAGGGGTCGCCACAGCGGATAATCCATCTCCATACCACCCTGTCCTCTACATCTGCCTCTGTCACACCAACTACCTGCATGTCTTCCCTCACCACATTCATAAACCTCCTCCTTGGTCTTCCTCTTTTCCTCCTTCCTGGTGGCTCCATCCTCAGCATTCTCCTACTGATATACCCCATGTCCCTCCTCTGCACATGTCCAAACCATCTCAATCTCACCTCCCTCACCTTGTCTCCAAAACGTCCTACATGCACTGTCCCTCTAATAAACACATTTCTAATCTTGTCACTCCCAACGAAAACCTTAACATCTTCAGCTCTGCTACCTCCAGCTCCACCTCCTGCCTTTTACTCAATGCCACTGTCTCTAAACCATACATCATCGCAGGTCTCACCACAGTCCTATAAACTTTCCCTTTCACTCTCACAGACACTCTTCTATCACAAATCACTCCTGCTATCACTCTTCTCCACCCACTCCACCCTGCCTGCACTCTTTTCTTTACTTCTCTAACACACTCTAGATTACTGTTCAATGTTGACCCCAGGTACCTGAACTCTTCCACCTTCTCCACCTCTTCTCCCTGCAACCGCACCACTCCACTGCCCTCCCTCTCATTCACACACATGTACTCTGTCTTACTCCTACTGAATTTCATTCCCCTTCTCTCCAGAGCATATCTCCACCTCTCCAGACTCTCACCACAAATCACAATATCATCCGCAAACATCATAGTTCATGGAGACTCCTGTCTGACCTCGTCCATCAACCTGTCCATCACCACTGCAAACAGGAAAGGGCTCAGAGCCGATCCTTGATGCAGTCCAACCTCCACCTTCAACCAGTCTGTCATTCCTACTGCACACTTCACTGCTGTCACACTGTCCTCATACAGGTCCTGCACCACCCTCACATACTTCTCTGACACACCTGACTTCTTCATACAATACCACAACTCCTCTCTCGGCACCCTGTCGTACGCTTTCTCTAAATCCACAAATACACAATGCAATTCCTTCTGTCCTTCTCTATACTTCTCCATCAACATTCTCAAAGCAAATAAGGCGTCTGTGGTGCTCTTCCTCGGCATGAAACCATACTGTTGCTCACAGATGGTCACCTCTTCTCTCAGCCTGGCTTCCACTACTCTTTCCCATAACTTCATGGTGTGACTGATCAACTTTATTCCTCTGTAGTTACTGCAGGTCTGCACATCTCCCTTATTCTTAAAGATCGG
>JAAIIK010000272.1:121234-133386 GCA_014706435.1 Silurus glanis
GAGAGAGAGAGAGAGAGAGAGAGAGAGAGAGAGAGAGAAAAGGAGAGTAAGAAAGAGAGAGAGAGAGCGAGAGATTTTTTTTTTTTAATACTTTATTGAAAAACTCTTCTCAGGTACAGTGTCAATGAGAACAAAAAAAGAAAAACACCAAGAAAAAAGGAAACAGCACAGTGTGTGATGTGGGTTTATGATCACTGGTGTAAAAGTGAGTTCGCCATTAGTTACTGAACACAGATGATCATTACTGCACCATTCAACACCAAAAGTGTACACTGTATTCATCAGTTTATGGAGGTTAAAATCAACAATTATTCTGGCTTTTATCATGTTCTTAAAGATGGGTACAATTTTCTGTCCAGCTTTCTGTTCCATTCTGTTCTTTCTGCTGATGGTCACAGCGACACACCTACACACCTACAATAAAATTAATCAGATGACAAGTGTATTTCTGTCTCACAGTGAACTTAAAAAACAAAAACAAAACATTGCTTAGTAAAGGTTACTTTCAGAAGAGAAAATAATAAACTTAAGAGAATAAACAGAGGTGAGAGTCTTTTACAGTCCATAAAACAATGATATATTGTTTCTCTCTCTAAACAGAAGGGACATGAATTACTTACTGTGGGATTGATCTTATTAACAAACACATTCACAGCTACAGCACCATGTAAGATTCTCCACTGGAGATCACCTGTTTTTTTAGTCAGTGGTGGTGTGCATAATACTCTCCCACGCCGGTTTAACATTTTCAGGAATCATTAATTTGTTGCGCCACACAGAGTCTGTTCGCTCTTTCAGCGTGTGTTTGTTTATCACTTTCACAATGTTTCTGTAGATCACTTTACCACTAAACGTACACAGATTTACAGTTTCACTTTGTCCCAGGTTTAGCAGTGGACTACTGTGGCTTGATCCTTCAAGTGCAGGTGTGATGATCATGTCCAGGAAGGCGTCAGTAGCATCAGGGACTGTAGTACCCAGACTGTATTCCTGTAGTAGCTCTTTCTCCTGTGGGTTTAGAGCTTCAGCCAGTTTGTTAAGGAATTTTTGTGAATACCGTAGTGATCTGATCCCCAAGTGTGATGAAACAGTCTCTGCGTCCTCAAGGCCTGGGCCTGCTTTGCTGATGATGTCGTGTAGTTGAAGTTTTTTGGGTCCAGGGAGGTCATTTCCTGACACGTCCAGGCGAGCCCCAACGATGATTGATTCCTTTAGCAACCAATAGAGGGAGGATCCCCTGCTCACTGGTGTTTAAAAAAAAGTCCACACTTTGAAAAGACTCCGATAGAAAGAGGGTATTCCAGTAAAGTCCATAAAGGTGCAATCCATTAAGAACAGAGTGGCATCAAGTCCCAGTCCACCCACTCTGTGTAGAATGGTCTAAGCTAATGGTTTCCATGTCGGATTTTGGGTGTTTATCAGGAACTTTTGAATGAACTGGAGGAGGTATGTTGCTCCTCTGCTGGCCTTGGCCTTGTCCTTGACCTCCCTCGTCCTTGTGCAGGAACAGAACACTTTGCGGGGTCCAGTGCAGATTGTTCCAGAAGAAGTTGACGATCTCGCTCTGAATCTTTAAAAGAAGTCCATGCTGGAGGGTCCATGCAGGCGAGTTTATGCCACATGCAGGACGCTGCCAGGTTGTTGGTTATGAGTGTGCGTCCTCGATATGACATTTAAGGGAGAAGCCATTTCCACTTCTGTAAACATCCTTTAATGTTCTCAAGTGTTGTCTCCCAATTTCTTTGAGTGAAGTCATCATTACCCAGAAACACTCCAAGGTATTTTAGGCCACCTCTTTTCCATGTTAGATCTCCTGGTAGCATGCGATAGCCTTTTTTCCATTCTCCCATCAACAATGCTTCACTTTTTTCCAGTTGACTTTTTTTTTTTTTTTTTAGAAGAGATAGCCTTGAAATCCTTAACAATGCATTCTAGTCTTTTAACATCATCAAATTCAGAAATGAAAATTATTACATCATCAGCATATGCAGAAAGATGAAAAGAGTGTTTGGAGTCCAGTTAGTTCCTTTCTTTTTTTGCGCAACAGCGGCTCGATGGCCAGCATTCCTGACATTGCACATCCTTGCCTAACCCCTCTCTGAACTTTAAAAGGAGCACTCAAACCACCATTGATCTTTAGTTTACTCTCAATGTTACAGTAAGTCACCTGGATAATACTCACAAAACTCTGACTGAAACCAAAAGCTTCTAAAGTACGCCGTAGGTGTTGGTGTTCAACACGGTCAAAAGCTTTTTCTTGATCTAAGGAAACCAGACCAACGTCGATGCCTGATAGCTTTGAGACTTCTAGGATGTCTCTGACTAGTGAGATGTTGTGGAGTATTGATCTATTGGGTATGCAGTATGTTTGTTTAGGATGTATTAATTGATTTATTACTTTACTCAGTCTTGGGCAATTGTTTTTGACAGTATTTTATAGTCTGCACATAATAAAGAGATTGGCCTCCAGTTGCTTATGTTCTGGAGGTCGCCTTTTTGGGTATCAGTGAAATAACAGCTCTTGTGAGGCTGAGTGGCAGAGTGCCTTTTTTTTAAGCTATTATTCAGAACTAGCAGATGATCTTCACCAATGTTTGACCAAAAGGTTTTTATAAAATTCAACAGGTAATCTGTCAATGCCTGGAGATTTCCCATTGTCCATGCTCATTAGTGCTGTGTGTAATTCTGCTAGTGATAGAATTTATGCAAGGTTTGTGTTTGCATCTTCATTTATTTTAGGTAGGTCTCTAAGAAAGGTGTTGTTAGTAACCTCTTTATCTTCTATCTCGCATTTGTATAAATCCTTATAAAATTCTACTGCTCTCTTGCGTATCTCATTGGGTTCTGTAAGTTCTTGGCCTGTGGCTGAGCGTAGTGAGCGAATTAATCGCTTTTGACCATTTTTCATTTCCAGATTAAAAAAGAACTGGGATGTTGCATTCATTTTCGAGATGCTTTGAAAACGCGAGCGAATCAGTGCCCCTTGTGCTTTGATTCCCAACAAATCAGCGAGACCTGCTTTTTTGGATTTTAGAAAATGAAGTTGATCTTCATTCCCGGTAGATGATGATGTGTTTAATAAGTGATCTATTTCGTTTTCTAGTTTTTCCATTGCGTTGGCTATTTCCTTAGTAACATTGAGAGTATACTCTTTACACAATTGTTGGACATAAACTTTGCCACAATCCCACCATTGTTGTAAGGAGCAATAAAAATGTTTTTTGTTCTTTAAAATTGTTCCAGAACATAATAAACAGTTCAACAAAATTGCTGTTACTTAACAATGATGTGTTAAAGTGCCAGTAAGCACTTTGTGATTTCACAGATTTAACAGAAACGTGACAAATAACAGAGCTATGATCAGAAAACCCGACTGGAATGATTTTACAGTTTTTAAAACGGTTAGCTTGAAAACTAAACACATAGAATCTATCGAGTCTTGCCATAGATAGAACATTATCCCTGCTGTGGGCCCATGTTTACTGCCTGATCTTAGTATTTATGTTCCTCCAAATGTCACACAAATCAAAAGTTCTGATCAGCTGTACAAGTGTTTTTGAGAGGAAATATGTGGTTCTAAGTGATTCCTATCCAGTTTATCATTTTCAGTGCAATTAAAATCTCCACCTAGAAACAAAAAAACCTTCTGAATTGATGTTTTATAAAATGGAGCTGATTTTATTTAGAAAGAGGATTCTTTCTGCCCCCTTTGTAGGTGCGTAAACATTTAAAAAGGTCATTTATGTGTTTTCGAATTTTACTTTTGCTATTAAAAGGCGCCCTTCAACTATTTCCTAAGTGGTTGGTAGAAAGTTTTTTGAAAAAAGTATTGCTACTCCTCCACTAGTAGAGGACATGTGGATTTGTCCATCCCATTGCCTTTTCCAATCCACTTTATTTTTAAGATCACTGTGTGATTCCTGAATAAACATTATATCAATCTGTTTATGCTTTATAATTTCAAACAAAACCATTCTTCTCTGACCATCTCTAGCACTATTTAGATTAAGGGTTCATACTTTTACATCCTTCATATTGAAAACAATAGTTTTTTATGCCATAAACTGCGTTTCATTCTTCAACATTTGTCTCTTGAGTTTACTCACAATTTTCCTGAGCCGGTAAACTTCCTTATCTGAAAAGGCACCTCCTTTCATTTACGTTTTCACATCATTTATGAAGCTCATGCCATCAAAGAAATAATCCTCCACCTCTACTCCTGGTAACCCTTTTGTCTCAAGTAAAAAATTGCTGATCTCCCCAGCATTGTACTTTACATCATCTTTTCACATTTATTTTGTGATGATAAGTAAGAACAGTCTGATTTGTTGGAATTTGATGAATCGCCATCGTTATCAGACACTACATTTTCAGCTTCACCTTTCCATTTTTTCTTTTGTTTATTTGTTTTGCTGCAACAGAGTTGCTTTCTTTTGGTGGGGACTTTGAAAACTGGTTCTGTTTCTGGATCGGTCTCACAGTTGTTATCAATTTTATCAATATTCATTGAAACATCTGTCTCCAGCTGTGTTTGCAGGTTCTTTTACTGCAGGTTTATCTGCAGTGTCAGCGGTTGCTGGAGCGCTCAAGCATGCGCAGGAAGCTATCGACCTCCCAGAGAACTGCAGCCACTGTCTAGCGCTCCTGAAAAGGCTCCTGTGTCGCAGGCTCAAAACGGCCGCTTTGTAGCGCGTCGACTTCGAGCTGTCCGACTCGAAGGGGGAAAAAGGCGACGCTGCTGTGCACCAGGGGGCCTCCCGCGGCTCCCGCGCGGCTTAGTATCGAATGGCCGGCTCTCCTGAATGCTTCGGATCAGGAGAGAGACGTATATGAAGGTAAGCTTCTGGGACCTCCTCCCGGCCCGAGAAAGCAGCTTCTTCCCGTCCTCCCTGCATGTGCGAAACACATGAAATATTGCTGGGGAGATCTGCTCGATCTGAAACACGGTCTTGCGGGGCTTGAAGTTAAGGATATGGAGAGTCTCGGCATGGGTGACCACCCCATTATCGAGCCTTCCATCGCCAGACACCTTAACCTATCTCAGGGCGGGCTGTTCGCCCCATCCCAAGATGGATCACTTCTCTGCGTCGATTCATCAGGCCTCATATAAAGCCTCGGCTCTTTCAATTCCAGCTCTCAATGTCTCCTCGCTGTTGTCCGTGTATCAGGCCAAACTCCTGCTTGATTTGGGTCAACAACTGGAGAAAGGGTCGACATTGCCCGATCTCTGGAAGGAGATCGTCACGGTTAATGACCTTGTTCTCCGCAATGGCCGTCAAGCTGTCCAAGCGAGCGGGCACTCTATGGCTTTATCGGTGGTCGGGGAACACGCGTTGTGGCTCAATCTATCCGGTCTCACTAATAGTGAGAAGCGTCGCATCGCAGGAGCGCCGGTTGAGCCTGGTCAGGCTCTTTTCGGCCCGGCCGTTGTGCTGATGCAGCAGCGCTGCGATGATAAAAAGTAGTAGGACGAGGCTTTCAAACTGTGTCTTCCTAGGAAGCCGGCGCCGCACTGCCGAACGCTTCTGCTGCGGGACATCATCCCACTACACTGGCAGAACTAACAAACCCCATGGGAAACCACCGGCTCACCAGCTCACCCCCCTCTGGGCCCTGGGGTAAGATGGCTATCGCTGCGTGTCACGCCGGGTTTGGCAGCACCCCCTTATCCATAAATTTATAAAGGGCGCAGGGCGCTCCTTACCAGTCACCAGAAGTGTAGTCCCAGATTGGGATCTCTCCATGGTGCTGGAGGTGCTGGCCCGACGGCCTTTTGAGCCCTTGGGGGATACCTCCCTCAAACTGCTGTCCTTCAAGATGGCTCTGCTTCTGGCTTTGGCTTCCCCCAAACGTGTCAGTGATTTGCATGCGCTCTCGGTTCATTCCTTATGCACCAAATTTTCACTCGATGGAGATAAGATTTTGCTTAGGCCTAACCCGGCCTTCATGCCTAAATGCTTCCCAGCTTTCACTGGTGGTGTGATTGAGCTCTCCGCTTTTCACCCTCCTCCTTTTTCCTCTGCGGAGGACCAAAAGCTGAATGCTTTGTGCCTTAGAGCTCACTCCACTAGAGGCTTGGCTGCTTCTTGGGCTCTGTTTGGTGGGGTTTCCTTGCAGGACATTTGTGCCGCTGCGAGCTGGTCCTCTCCACACACCTTTGTCAGGTACTACAGGCTTGATGTTACCCGGACCCCGGTGGCTCATGCGGTCTTAAGTGTGGGCTCTTCATAGCCACGTGCTACTAGGCCTGCAATCCTTTCAACCCTGTCTGTTTATATGTTTCAAGTATATAGTCTGCCCCTTTCCCTGAGCCCCGGGTTTATAAACATGTTCTTCTTTCTGCATGCTTGTTGGACATCATCAGGGTTTGAGCATGCATGTGACCACATGTCGTGTTTTTTTTTCATGGCTGGGTTTTTTTCTCCCTCGCAATGTGTGAGGTCTGCTACTTTGTGACGTGCCGAGCACCACCTTTTGGGCCGTCCTCTGGCTTACAGGGACTTGCTGTGAGTGTATTGGGCAACCGGGGAGTTGTCTATATCTCCCATAGGTGGATCTCGAACACGAGATAATGAAAGAGAACAATAGGTTACTTTCGTAACCCCGGTTCTCTGAAACATCGAGTGGAGAGATCCACCAAGTTTACCCCGCTTGCTGCACAAGAAGTGAACATGCTCACTGAGGAAAGGTAGTGCGCGCAGGTGCCTTATGCACTCGGGTAAGGGGCGGTCCCTTACCTGCCATTGGGCACGCGCTCCTGTTTGTCAAGCCATACTTGGTGCAATTGGATGCTTCTGCAGAGGTCAGGTACGGATGCCCTTCCCATAGGTGGATCTCTCCACTCGATGTTTCAGAGAACCGGGGTTTCGAAAGTAAACTATTGACTCTTCCGCGGCGCGAGCAGGCACTACCGTGGCGCGAGCACCGGTGATGTCAGACCCGGCCTCGACAGGCTTTGCCTGCTCATGATTTCCAGCATCGGTGTTGTTTTGATTCAGGGTCTCAGGGCATGCACGCACAAGGTGGCCAATTTTTCCACAGCTAAAGCACTTCATGCTCATTTCAGATGTTGCGTAAACAGTGTAATCATATTCATCAACTCTGATATTAAAGGACAAATCCAGGACAAAGCGCATCTGCATTGTTCTTCAGAACCATGTAAACCTGTCTTCGGAAAGACACAATGTGTTTTAATAGCAGTGATTTACACCCGAGGGCAATTTTCCTGATAGGTGAGACCAATTTGCAATAAAAAGACAACTCTTTTGCCAGACTTTCATCTTTTACAAAAGGGGGGACGTTTGAGATAATAATTTTTTTAGACGAGCTACTGAGTGGGAAAACAGGTACCAGTGAGTCATCGAGTTTAATTCTTGTTTGAATCACTTAATTTGAGTTTTCAATCGTGCTTAAAACGGCATTGTTCATTCTGGAAGCCGACACTATGATACTATGACCGACTACATCTCCTACTGCTAGAGCACACTCCTCTACCCTCGCTTTACACAACACCTTCACTCCATCACGCCGGGTTACAGTTTTTCTCAATTGCTAAAACACTAAACCCTATTGTCTGAACCAAATCCTCAGTTGCCTGAACCCACTGATTGAATCAATCACTCTTTTAGCAAAACCATAAGCACTTTTCACCTGTTTAGACACAACTTGCACATTTTCATTGTGATGCACCCGTGCTGCATAATGGTGAGCACAGGTGACAAAAGTCAAACACAATTAAAGCACAGGTGTCACCACTTGAACACAACAACTCAAAATTGAACACACTTGTGGCTAATGATGTGAGGGAACATATACAGTAAGCCAGTTCAGAGAGCACTGGTTTGTGAGACCCTACAATGGATAGAAATCTGAGAGGAAGAGTTTGTGTGAGAGGAGGTCGAGGTGGTCGAGGTGGTCAGCGAAGACAAAGAACAGTAATATCTGATGAAATCAGAGCTACTGTGATTGACCATGTTCTTGTCCATGGTATGAGCATGAGGGAGGCTGGACAAATGGTACAACCAAACATCAGTAGATTCACTGTGTCCACCATAATCCAAAGATTTAGAGAAGAGAACAGGTAATTACTTTTTTTTTACATTATAGTACAGTATGTAAATGTTGACAGCAATTACTGTATGACATACTATACACTGTACCACAGTATACTGTAAGTAAATATATGTTTCAGTACATCACTGTACCAATGTACTGTAGTATTGTAATGGAGGGTTGGTCTAACTGTTTGTAGGCCTAGTATTCCATGTATATTTTTTGTAACTCCATGTTCTCTTTTTGTAGAATTGAAAGACTGCCACATGGGGGTGGGAGGACCGGTATGTTCTCCCCACACCAAGAGACCCTAATTGTTGATATGGTCCATGAGAACAATGCCATTAAACTGAGTGAAATTCAGCAGAAAATCATTGAGAACCATGTAAATTTTGAGGGTATCAACAGTGTCAGCCTCTCTACTGTTGATCGTGTCCTCAAGCGCAACAGACTGCGCATGAAACAGCTATATAGAGTGCCCTTTGATCGCAGCTCAGACAGAGTCAAAGAGCAAAGATTCCAGTATGTACAGGTTGGCATATATCCAGACACATTCAATGTTGATTACTCTAAGTAGTGATTTACTGTAGTGGCCTAAATCACTTTTTCCGTGTCACTTACAAAACTATATCTATTTCTACAGAGGATTCTTCAACTGGATGCAATGGAAAGACCCCATGAATACATGTACATGGATGAAGCTGGGTTTAATCTCACCAAAAGGAGAAGGAGAGGAAGTAATGTGATTGGCCATCGGGCCATTGTTGGTGTTCCTGGGCAGCGTGGTGGCAATGTCACATTATGTGCTGCCATCAGCAATCATGGGGTTGTCCACCATCATGCCAACCTGGGGCCCTACAACACTCACCAGCTCCTCATTTTCCTCAATCACACGCGAGATGCTCTGTTAGGGCAGCAGGATGAGCATCCCATCTATGTTGTTGTTTGGGACAATGTGAGTTTTCACAGAGCCCTCCAGGTTAGAGAGTGGTTCAATATGAACCAAGGTTTTATCAATCTTTGCCTTCCACCATACTCCCCTTTCCTAAACCCCATTGAGGAATTCTTCTCCTCATGGTGGTGGAAGCTATATGAACGCCAACCTTACACCAAGGTACATCTCCTGCAAGCCATTTGACTTGCCTGTGGTGACATAGGTGTGGAGGCATGCCAAGCCTGGATACGGCATGCCAGGGTTTTTTTCTCCCGTTGCCTGGCCAGACAAAATGTGGCCTGTGATGTGGATGAAGTCCTGTGGCCTGACCCAGTACGGAGACATGATGCTGTGGCTGAGTAATGCACTTATTTGTATATTTTTGTACTTTATTTTTACATGGGCTTACTGTACACAAGTGGCAAACGCATAAGAGTTCTGTTTGTTTTTACAAGTGCTACGTGTAAATGCACAAGATTTCTGTTTTGTCTTTTTGTACAAGTGCTAAAGGCACAGTTTTTTTTGTTTTGCAACATGCATTTAGCCTACAGTGAACAATAAACATTTATTTCTCCAGCTTCATGTCCTAAGCATTGTGTTTTCTATTTTTCTACGTAGTGTTTAGTGACCGTTCCGTAGTGATTTTCATTTTGATTCACTCGGGGCATGATTTGACAACATAGTTCAGTTTTGAGCACAGATTTAACTGTTTTGAGGTAAAAGTTTGGTTTTGCAAGAAGAGTCTGAAGTTTTGTGTTCACAGTTTAGAGAAAAGGAGAGCAGCTTTCAATAAATGTGTCTTAGCAATCGAGAACAACTGTAAACCTTCACAGCTCATCCTGCACAACCTACCACGAGTCTACACACCAAAACAATTTTTATAAACTCACAAAAACAAAAAAACAACAAAGCACAACCGCACACGGTCGCCACTCACTCAACATGCCATCCCAGCATGCACTCAGAGAGAGAGAGAGAGAGAGAGAGAGAGAGAGAGAGAGAGAGAGAGAGAGAGAGAGAAAAAGAGAGAGAGAGAGAGAGAGAGAGAGAGAGGGAAATGAAGGCTGAATTTATTTCATATCATTATGTTCTGAATATTTAAAGTAACTCCTTCGTGTTCTGTGTCTCAGCAGGTTTTGACTCTGTTGATAGAGGTCACACTCTCATGTTTTGTGTTTCCTGTAAGTTTTGCTATCAGTCTCAGTTCCTTTCACTCTCCTGGGTTTTTTCTGCTCTCACTGTTTGATATGACGCTTTGTCCTGGTCTTTGCTCAACTCACTGCTGTTTTCCTTTCATTTGACCAAAACTGATTCTGGGGTAAAGAGGGGTAGGATGTTGGGAGTAGACCCTCTGGATGAGCAGAAGAGTATTGAAGAGTCTGAAAACACGAGAGTAGAAGCTGAAAAGGCCGAAATGTTTGTATACACAGAAACCAAACTGCTGCTGTCTGTATGCTGTGGTCAGCTGGAGCATCACTTATGCAAATCCAACCTACCAAAGGTTTATTCTGTGTGCTGGTCTCCTAGTTCAAGACCTTCAATACATTTTTCACCATACCACTCTGTCCTGAGGTCAAATTTCAATACTCCCAGACATTAAATTCAGTGTTTCACAGTTCTATGTGATACAATTGAATAATTTTCTATCATTCTAATGCTCAAAAAATGTTTGTTGAGAAATACATCAAAAATAAATCAACAATTTCACCACACAGTTTTCTCTGATGGTCTTTATCTGTCCACTGACCAGGTAGTGGAGCAAACAATATAGTCCTAAACCATCACCAACTACAAGATTAGACTGTTGATTGATATTATTTACAAGAAAAAAAACTGAAGGCATCAATTCACATGTAGCTTCTTCTTGTGTTACATCATGACAACATGATCAAGACTCATGACTGAATATCTCAGGCTCCACAAAACATCTTAATTTGATGTGCTGCATAGGCCAAAGTGCACAAGAGAATCTGCCCGTATCAACCAGGAACAGGAATCAGACTCTATCATGGACATGATTTTATTTTATATTTGTAATCTTCAGCTCTTCAGTTGGACTCCAGCTGAACTTATGTGTTAATGAGATCAACATGTTCCTGGTTCCTCTCATGCTGGAGTAGAACTGCTCTGTACACCAGAGATGCTGTGTTTCACTTTATTGAACCAGAACCAGAAGCAGCACCACAAGTACAGTTTGTGAAAGTCAGGAATGTTCAGGAAACATTTCCACTCTCCAGACCATTTGGCGGCGGTAGTGCAACTATTGCCAACCAAAGGAAAAACAAATACGAATGCGACGAGATGACGAGGAAGAAGAAGACGAGGAAGAAGAAAACGGCGGCGGAGGCGGCGGCATGGCAGAGCACTGGCGCCCCCTGTTGACCTGCGCGGCTCTGAGCCTCAGCGCTCCTGTGGTGGAGTTCCGCCATTTTGAATCGAAGAAGAAGAAGAGTTGTTCTGCTCGCATGTGAGGATCGGAGAGTGTGGAGCTTAGCGTCAGGAGAGCAGTTACATCCGACTATCATGTGTGTTCACGGGGACACCTAACTCTCCGGCTCTTACTGAGTCTGTAGAGCGGAAACAGAACCTGAGAGCTTCTCCGAGCAAAACACATCCTCCGTGTGTGTGTGTGTGTGTGTGTGTGCGCGCGCGCGTGTGTGCGTGCAGTTAAACTCGGAGCTGAACTCGAGGTAAGTTTGTGTAAAATCACTGCGGTGTCGCTCAGCGCCTCACTGTCCGTGTGTTTACTCTCCACTGCACTTTCAGCGTCCCGGTGACGCTTTTCACGCGCACACACACGCTCGCACACACACACAGTGTTAAAGAGTAACACACTCACACACACACACACACACACACACAGTGTTAGTCACTCACTCACTCTCTCTCACACACACACACACACACACACTCCCTCAGTGTTAGACACACACTTCGCTAACAAAACGACGAACCGTCAGCGCGCGACTCTGACTAGCTGTGCTAAGCTAACACCAGTTTTAACTTCCTCAGGCCTTAGACATGTAACAAACACACACTTCTCCCAGATACTCCTCATACCCCTCAAACAGACTTCACACAACTCACATCCACACACTCATGCACACCTCACCTACGTCTCACACACACCTCACCTACGTCTCACACAATTTACACACACCTCACC
>JAAIIK010000272.1:133396-177068 GCA_014706435.1 Silurus glanis
TTCACACACACCTCACCTACGTCTCACACAATTCACACACACCTCACTTGCTTCTCACAAACACCTCACCTGCTTCTCACCTATTTTTCACACAATTTACACACACCTCACCTACGTCTCACATAATTCACACACGCAGGTGGAGATGAAGGTGTATTGTGTATATAGTCAGTAAAGTGTGTTTCTCTCCTCTAATGCTGTAGAGTTTTTGTTCTATTTGTTTGTACTGATGTTTTATGTTTTCATGTCGTACTCATGCTTTTGGTCTTGCAGTGTCCATCTGAGGTGCTTGTGTGGTGAGGAGGCTCTGGTGGGAAGCAGAGTCCATGCTGATTACTGCTAGTTCGCTCCATGCTCTCTGCAGTCTGCCACTCCAATGCCTGTCTACTCGTGGGGAAGGTGTAATTAAGGATTCACTCATTTCATCTGCTGGTAAATGACTGTTCATTCAGAACATGCAATTTATTCACTTCAGACCACAGACTTCTGCAGTAGCAGTGTTTATTCTGAACTGATTCTGTAGTACAAATATGAAAACTAGGAATTATGTGGACTGAATGGAGACCTGAGAAAATCCTTCATTTGGGCAAAATGATATTTTATTATATGTATAATTGTAGCTGTAATCATCTGTTCTTTATTTGCACATCTCTCACAGAGTGGAACTGAATTACAACAGGGAGGTGAAAGACTAATGTCCAACATTTGAGTATTTGATTGCAGTTAATAATTTCTGTTAAAATGTTTGTAAAGCAGAAATGCTGAGGCTGAAAAACCTGGCAGAAAGAAAACTCAGTTTTGGACATAACACTTTTTCCAGAATTAATCTGCAGCAGCATCTGAGAGTTTTTTTCTCAGATCATCACACAGATCTGAAACTAGGGTTAGAATTTATTAGGCCCAGTTATTTGTAAGATTGTCTCATGATTAAATATTATTATAACTTTATCTCCTAATAGTATTTTTCTGGTTTCTGGCTTATATAAAGTACTAGCTGAAAGTACCCGTGCTTCGCTACGGAAGGCAGAACGCTAAGCAATATGGCAATAAGCAGTAAGCACTGAGCAGGACTGGATGATCAGAGATCAGAACGTAACGTCAACAAATAACGTACTACCCCTTTGTAGTACCGATACAGGGCAAACTACTTTGAAAATAATTTTTATCGTGCATCTAACATGTAATAAGAAACAATGTAGTAAGTTTCATTAGGATCCGTAATGTTATTTCGAAGAGTTTACAATGCGTGAGAAATCGCGTTTTTCGCGAGTTAGCCGCGATCCAGGGCGAATTTTTCAAAACCCTTTCTTAGTGAGCACCTAAGACCCAAGAGGAAGGTATGTTCCAAATTTCATTGCAATCCGTTCAGTGGTTTTTGAGATTTCGTGATGAGTGAGTGAGTCAGTCAGTGGTATTTCAGCTTTATATATATATATAGATTTTGTGTATTTATTATTTTTATTACTATTAGCATCATCATTATTATTATTATTACTGTAATTAATAATTATATTAAGCATTGAAACAAAATGATCACTTCACAGTTGTGCTCAGTAACTGTTTTAACTCCCCTCAGGGAAACTGTTCAGTTCCTCGCATTGAGTTAAAGCTCATTTTACACAAAGAACAACCCTGAAACAATGAATACTAATGAGCTACAAGTAACCAAATGTCCGATAACACAACCGAGTTTTTGTGTATTTTTGACTGTGATAAAGATTTTGGGTGTTCAGGGATGTTTATCATTGATAATGGAAATCAGAGGAAGTGTTTGTGATGTGAAAATTAAACACTACAAGTTTCTTACAAATTTTCTAATAAATCCAAAAATGCTGAAGTACAGTAAAACCCCGTTGTACGAGCATAATTCGTTCTTGAAAATTGCTCGTAGGTCCATTTGCTCGTACGTTCGAACTGATTTTCCCCATAAGAATGAATGTAAAAGTGATTTAATCCGTTCTGAGACCTCATTCAATCGCTTATTTCTACACTTAAAAAGTATCTGTAGCCTATTTTAAACAAATACACTGCAAATTACCGTAATGTAAACATAATTTAACACTTACCCATGTGATAGTGGTTGATTGCGAATGTAAAACGCGCACCACGCTCGTAACCTCCTCGGTTTCCATGGTAATTCTATTTACTTTCGTTTTCACAGCACCATCACTGATTTTCTTGGGAGACATTTTTCACGATTTCTAGTGAAATAAAAATATAAAACTAAAAAAAGTTATGTTTTTGCTGCCCTGAATAACGAGAGCGACCGAGTGATACGTCATCAACTAAGCGACTGATGCGACCCTCCGCCGAAAACGGGGAACCGGCAGCGTGGGTTTGCTCGTGCCTTCGAAATTTGCTCGTGAAACAGGGTAAAATTTTGCGAGCGAGGTCACTCGTATCTCCGTTTGCTCGTACTATAGGTTGCTCGTACAACGGGGTTTTACTGTATTGGAAAAAGAAGCTGCATAATCATACAGCACATAGCGCCCTCCAGTGGCCATTTTTAAAGGATGAAAGAAAGAACAAAATGTCATTTATACTTGTCACATGGACTTTTTCATATCCCAGCGATGTTAGGAAGTGCAGGGCTAGAGCCATGATACATTGCCCCTGGAGCACAGAGGGTCAAGTCAAGTTTATTTCTATAGCGCTTTTCACAACAGACATTGTCTCAAAGCAGCTTTACAGAAATCAACAGTCAAGGTGAACGGTGTGTATTTATCCCTGATGAGCAAGCCATGGCGACTGTGGCAAGGAAAAACTCCCTTAGATGTTATGAGGAAGAAACCTTGAGAGGAACCAGACTCAAAAGGGGAACCCATCTTCATTTTGGTGACATCAAGAGTTTGATCATGAATCTTTCAACAATACAGAACACTGGAGAGTGAGAACTAACATGAGTACTGGAGTATAAGATTATAAGCAAATGTTCTTTCTACAGTCTTTGGTATAAAAGCAACATTTGTGATCATCACAGATCCAGCAACAGCTTCTCAATGCCAGAGCCTTTAAACACTCCAGGAGGTCCATTGTCAAAACTCCACACATACGTCTCTAGATTTTTCAGGATGTTTGTGAGTTCGGCATCTACTTCTTTAAAGTCCATAATCATCACGAGGTGGGACGTGACTGGAGCTGGCCAAACCTCAGGAAGCCTCGGGATGGGAAGAGAAAGAGAAGCAGTGGAGAGCAATTAGCGTAGCTGCTGTTCATGATATTAACAGCACAAGTTGATAATGTGCATGTGATCAGATGTTCTGGAGCACAAGGTTATGATGTGAGACGTGTTATCTGTAGTCTTTGCTAAAAAGATATGTTAAGGGCCTTGCTCAGGGGCCCTAAGGGTGACAGATTGATGATACTGGCTCTTGAACTCCAACCTTCCAATCAGTAACCCACAGCCTTAACTACTGAGCTCCCACCAGATTAAAGGGTCTTGTCAAGTCTCACATAGAAAGCTGGGGTCAGAGTGAATCACCAGCCATGACACAGTGCCCCCTGGAGCACAGGGTGTTAAGGGCCTTGCTCAAGAGCCCAACAGTGGCAGCTTGGCGATACCAGGACCTAAACCCCTGACTTTCTGATTGACATCCCAGAGCCTCAGAGTTACCACCTGAGTTTCATCCCTACAGAAACTAAGCATAAAAAAAAATATAAAAACATTAATTAAATGTTTTATTCTCTCAAATGCCTGCTGACAGGCTGATCAGGTATCAGTAAAATCTTTGGCACTTATTCCTTAAATTTTCCCGTACAATAAAAGCCGTAAGAATCAATTAACTCATCCATTTTCAGCTAAATTACATAATATGCAAAACCTTCATTGAGAACCTTTTTTTGTGCTAAAATTAGTATAAATGTCCTCATGAGAGTGATGTGACTGTCTAATGATCTATCAAGGCTTAATTAAGACAGCATTATCAACGTGCTTCACATGTGATTCTCATATCCCACCCACCGCTCATACAAATGAAATAACACACGTCCACCTGAAAGAGGTGCTATAATAAAATATATTCACTGTTCGGTTTTTAAAACTTTAGTCCTATTTCTTCTCTTCACTGTATGGCTTAACTTTTGGCTACTGATTTCTTTTGCCATTTTGAATTTTCAGGGGAAACAATCATTTTGTAAACTTATTTTAAACTCGTCTTCTTTCTGACATTACATTTTACATCCTGCATGGATTTAATTCATAAAACATTATGAATCAGTTTTGATGGGGGGAACTTTGAAATACAGAGATAAAATGTGCTTTTATTTTTATTTGCCAAACTTCCCTTCTGGATTAACAGAGATCCAGGATATGAAGTAAAACCACAGAGTTTGTTTCTCTTCTCCATGTACACATGCTCAGATCTAATGAGTAGAATTATATACTAATTTATTCATATAGAAATTAATAATACAGAAATCAGACGTTTGTTGCAAAGTTCATGCCAGTGCTATAATTATAAGTATAATTCTTCCTTTCTTTAATGAGGGCAGGTTGGTCTGTAACAGAAAATGACATGGACTGGAGTGACTACGCGTATTATTGTGGAGATTTTATTCTGATTTTACATGTATTTATTTTGCTACAATGAGAGATTAATATATTATTCTGTTGTGCACCTACAGATAAATAAGCATTACCTTCCAAGCGCTATATAATCTATTTAATGAAATTTATTTCATATTTATTATTATTGAAATCAAAACATTTACTAATGCATATGTTTGGTGGGTGTATCTAACAAATCATTAGGTTACGTTAATAACCAGTGGTCGACCGATAGTGGTTTTACTGATACTGGTTGGATCGTACTCGCCAATAACTGATTAATCAACCGATAGTTTTTAAAATGGTTTTGGGTTAAAAAAAAAACCAAACACTCTGTAAATTAGTACTGAATCATAATGTGCTAAAGGAAATAAATATGAATATACTCATTAATAAATATAATGATGTAATTAATAAATAATAAATATAATATAGGGTTCTTTTATGCAGCGTGCAGTCTCGCATGTAAAAACAAGCAGCACGTGGTGACTGTGATTCGCCTCTAGAGGGCGCTCTCGTAATGACAGCTGACTGGAAGCTGGAAAATTGTTATGGATTTTTGCCGAAAGTTCCAGCGATCAATTATCGGTGCCTCAACCTCTATTAATAAATAAGGGACATTTCAGTTTAAATTATCAAATACAGATATGATATGACGAAGACGTATATAAAGTTACAAATTATTAAAATATGTCTCTGGCATTGTTCAGAGGGCCGTTCCAAATGTGGGGGTGTAGTTTGGGGACCAGTGGTATAGATAATTTACCTTGTTATTTGTGCTTATTAAAATAAATAATATTAAAATTGTGGTGGATATGTCTATATCATTATTTGCCACACACCTACATCTGTTTTCTCTCTTTGTCCAGGCACGTGCTTTCTCTTCCAGCTGTGGCCATGTTCTGGAAGTTTGACCTGCACACCACCTCCCATATCGACCAGCTGCTTGATAGGGAGGATGTAACTCTGAGGGAGCTGATGGAGGAGGAAGATCTTCTGCAGGAGTGCAAGGCACAGAACCACCGTCTCCTGCTCTTCCTATCACAGGACCACTGCATGCATGAGCTGGTCAGTCTCATCACAGAGGAACCTTCTTCTGACCTGGAGGAGAAAACACGCTTCAAGTAAGACATCCCACGTAATTAAGGGTGTAAGGGTACACAAAGTTCAAGGCTCGGTACGTACCTCGGTTTTTAAATCACGGTTCGGTTCCATTTCCGTGCAGTTTTGGGGGAATTTTTATTAACACAGTTTATTATTATTGTTATTAACATTTGTGAACATCAACAGTTTACATTTTGAAAACAACTTTTTATCAAATTAATTCGATATACTTTTTAATTAAATTGGCACAAATGTATTTAAATTAAATGAAAACATTTCATTAAACAGCTTATTTTTTTCAGACCCAGTATATATTTATTTATAAAATGTTTGTGTTTTAAATGAATATGATCTACTTAAATGTTCTACTTATTTTAGCAGATTTTAACAAATGTTTTTATTTCTTCAGTCCTTCATTCATTCACACACACATCACTTCTTTGCATGTGAATGAGAGAACGTGCAATTTATAATCATCTGTTTAGGCGTGGTGAGGAAATGACCAGGGGGATGCTGAATAATATCCTAATTTATTAATTATTTATTGTTTTATTCTCAAATGTACAGGTATTAATCTCTTCCATATGGCAAAAAGAGACAAAAGAACGAATAAAGAGAAAAAGATCAAAGGAACCTTCTTTTGTTCTCTTTTCATCTAGACTTCCAAATATTGCCTGCGATCTCCTCACCTCCGATGTGAGCACCATTAACGACAAGTTGGGTGGAGATGTATCTCTGCTGGAGAAGCTTTACAGCCTTCTGGAGCAGGATCCACCTCTCAACCCACTGCTTGCCTCGTTCTTCAGCAAAACCATCGGTAACCTGATAGCACGCAAAACAGAGCAGGTAAGTGCTTTTAACTTTAAAACATGATCAGCTGCGCTGCTCGGATTTCCACTGACATGCAGGAGACAATTCGTTATTGTGTGTGTTTATTTGAATGATGTTACTTGAGATGTGCTTATGTTTATTTGGTCGGAAAATAATTTGCTTTGAAACGGCTTCATTTGCCTTTAGATGATCTCGTTCCTGAGGAAGAAACACAACTTCATCAGCCTTGTGTTGAACCACATAGACGTGTCCCCCATGATGGATCTACTCCTGCGTCTCATCAGCTGTGTGGAGCCAGCACCCCTCAGACAGGAGGTTCTCGATGTGAGGAAACGCACTTCTGCTCACACACACACACACACACACACACACACACACACTCCTGGGTTCAACATTTTATTTCTTATAGTCTGAGATGATTTTCTAATCATTTAGTAATTTAATGTTATGAGAAGTGCCGGGTAAACAAATCAAAATGCTTCAAAAACAAACATGAACACTCTGTAATAATGATTTGTTCTCCAGTGGCTGAATGAGGAGCGACTGATCCAGAGGCTGACTGAGCTCATGCACACAGGGAGAGACGAGGAGGTGAGAACATCACTGTCCCATTTAAATCTGGAGTAATGTGAGTAACTTACTGTTTTATTTACCTGCTGACGGATTTTAGCCTTTAAAGCACGTGTTTTGTGCATACCAAGGGAGGTGCTCTACAAGGTGGTATCAAAAAGTTTTGAGATTAGCTCCATTTACAAGAAAGTTCTTTATCTACGTTTACACACGATCACTTTAAAAATAGTCCCATTGCACAGAAACGCAGCGCTCCCAGCGTTCCTGCCACTTCTGGAACGATTCTTTTCAATGAGTCTCAATCACCTTCTGCGATTCGCGCTCGATCTCCGCAGTGGTGTCAAAACGGTGACTGATCTTCATCTTCGGGAAGAGAGCGAAGTCTGCAAATCTGGCGAGTGTGGTGGGTGCAGAAGTGAGATCATGTGGATTGTTCTTCGACGATCATCATGCACAAGTTGCTGAATGGTTTCAAGATGTTCGGGAGTTGAGCACGTTGAAAGTCTTCCTGATGTTCGCCGTATGTCAGTTTCATGCAGAAATTCACGTTTGCTCTTCGTTCTAACTTGCTGTCCATGATGACCTTTTGATACCACCTCGTGCATGATACCTGATTTGTGCAGTTTGGGAACATCTATAATTTTACAGAACACTACAGAACTTGCACGTAGTTAAATAAAAGCTCTCTTGTGCACCGACAGAGACAATCAAATGCGTCGCAGACTCTGTGTGACATCATTCGTCTCAGTCGAGATCAGGCCATTCAGATCCCAGAGGCCGTTGAACCAGATCCGTTACTGGCAGTCCTGGAGTCGTAAGTTATCGCTCGTTATTGTATTTAATAACAGGTGCAGGTGTCCGTGTGTCCACTCACAGTTCACTGAATGTAATGAATTATAATGAATGATAATTCTATACTTTCATCTAGTTATCCCTTTGCGTTCAGAAAGCCAGCGTCTGTCCACACATAATTCATAACGCTCTTTACATTGCTCCTAAAACAAAGATGAGACACAAACCATATGACTTTTTTTTTTTAAAAAAAAATATCTACATTCCTGACTCTTTAAAGGCTTCATGAATTAAGGTGGCATGGATGTGATGTAGAAGTGCTCAGTGAGATATTTCCTACATCAGGGATAAGCAACTGGCAGCTTGGAGTATCTTTAAACATGGCCCACAGGACCATGTAAAGACTACCGTACTTTCATTTTAGGATGGTATTAATTCTTCAACCAGGAGAGGGCGCTAGTTACTGCCAAGTAATTATAATAGTAGGATATGCGTGCCTACTGAGAACGTTCACCAAAATAAGTTGAAAGAGAAGAAAGATTGTCAGTGACACCCATGTTTTCCTGACAAGATATCGCTTTCCTGAGTTTAATGGGGCACTTGACATTAATTTAATTGTGCACCAGCAGGAGAAACGACATCTTTCATATTGAGACTATTTGGCAGTAGGAATGTTGTCCGAAATGTCAAAAATAGGGACTATGTACATTTGTTGTGATGTGTACATTTGCTTGCTTTGGCCATTTAATAATCACGTTGCATTAATTGTACATTGAGTTCCCTCAATATAGTATAAATTAAGAAATTATGTATAATATATTAGTCTGGATTAATAATCTGGCCCACAGAGTATGAAGGAGAATGCTGGACCCTCATCTATGAAAGTTGCCCATCCCTGTCCTACATGCCTAGGAGAGAAGTATGGCTTTATATCTATGACTTGCTATAACAATATTGTTTATGTTTAGAGAGGAGAATGTGGCGCAGCTTTTAAAGAGCATGTTTGAGAAGATGACCAGTGAAGCCTCTATAGTCAATGGAACTCAAGTTCTTCTGACGTTACTGGAGTCGAGGAGGACGGGGTGAGTAGATCCCCTAGGTTTCCATGTTGTGTGTGGCAGCCAGGGAAATCATTCAAATAGTGAAATAAAGGATTCCTCTTCACAATTTCTACAATCACAATTTGTAGCATTTTAAAATAAAAAGAAAATCAGTGGGTTTTAGTGATCACTTGCCTTCTGTTTGTGTTCACTCAGTACAGTACTTTAATAACTAGTGAAGCATAGAGAGAGGCAGTGATGTGATGTTCTTCACTGTTATAGTGTCTTGGCACTGAAATGTTGCTAAACAAAACGATTAAGAGGAAAAAAGGCAATAAGTAGTTCCTGTGGTGAAGCAGATGATGTGCTGAATGAGGAAAAACTGATCGTATAAGTTGTGTGAATTTAGCAGCTGTGTTCTCAGGTTTACTTTTGGAGAAACCTGAACGGTTCTGCAGTTATTTTAGACTGATGATTTAATTTACTCCTGACAGGCAGCTCTTTGGATATTTCTGCGTATGTGTACACAATCCAGCCCTAGTACAGAAAGAGAATTCCTTTGGTGCTCTATTATTAGCTCACTAATAAAAAATGATCCAGAGACTTGCTTTCCTTTTTATGGAGCTTTCACTCCCCTCCTTCAGACAGATCAGAGCCATGCTGTCAGGAGTGAAATAAAATGAAAAGGAATTTAATCTTGGGGTCAAGGCTTCTCGCTATTACAGGGGTAATTTGCTTTTTGTTGATGGCTCATTTAAAAGAGGCTGTTTGTTTTATATCAGGAGCATTTAATAGTCAGAGCGGCATTTATATCTGGTTTGGGATAATACATTTTCAGGAATGACAAAATCCATACTTTTTAGTCCTAAAATATATCATGACTTTTATAACAGATGCGTGATTCAACGGAAATGTGTAAAATGCAGCATTAATATTGCATTTGGTCTAATGTTGATCTGAAAACATATTAAAGTTTCTGAATAAAACAGTTTAAAGATCAGTCAGAAGCTTCTGGGCTACATTTCTGTTTGGTTCGAGATGATTTTCACTTCAGTTTGTTCATTATTGGATAATAAACTATAGTCATAGCAAAATTAATAATATATTCTAATTATTCTCAAACACAATTATAAGTGTAGATAAGTACAAAATAAATATTTATACCTACAACCTCAAATTCAGCAGTCTCTTTTCTGGATAAAAATCATGGTGACTGATTCTGAATCAATAAAATTATGGCGTAACTGTATTCTGGATAAAAACCATGATGATGTGACACTATTATGGGTAAAAATCCTGATGATGTGACTCTTCTGGATCAAAATCCTAATGTGACTCGATTGTGGATAAAAGCTGTACCATTTGCCAATATTGGGCCTGCTTTAGAAAGCTGCTGATTCGAGATAGGATGAAAGTTATTCAGATTTTTTTATGGTTATTTAACAGTTAACTAATTACAAAATTACAAATTTTCATAAACGGGTCTGTCCATGTAATGTGTGTAATTAACACAGCCTCTGATTACACATGATTCTCACACCTACTGTACAGACTTGTTCGTTTTTTTTATTTTTATTTTTTTATTGACCTCTGCTTGTGTGTTCCAGGCTGGAGGGTCTAATGGAGCTGTATTCTCAGGGATGTGAAAGGTCTTACACTGTCAACAGCAGTATTCTACGTACTATTGAGCCTCATCTAAAGGACTTCCAACAGCTTCTACTGGACCCTCCCAAGGTACTGGTTCCTTCACTGAGCTGAGAGTGAAAGTGTGACTTATTAAGACTTATATGAAATGCATCATGTTTTCACTCAGAGATTTATTTTTTCATTTGTTGTTCCTTTGTTGTTTTGTCCACTATCTTACACTTCTTTCTCCAATGCAGAAAAGTGCAATACTCACAACTGTTGGTGTTCTGGAGCAGCCGCTGGGGAATGCACGCCTTCATGTGGCCAGGCTGGTGGCATCGCTGCTGCAGACAAGCGACAACAGCATCTGCCAAGAACTCTGCAGGCTTAACACCATGGACCTTCTGCTGGTGAGGAGTTACCTTCATATTGTTATCCCACACTTTTCCATAACACACACTTCATTTGATTAAGTATTTGTGCCCATATGAGGTGGCATCAAAAAGTTTCAAGATTAGCTCTGTTTACCAGAAAGTACTTTTGTTTATCTATGTTTACACATTATCACCTTCAAAATAGTGTTGGCATGTTACAAAACTATTCTCCAATCTTTTTTATTTTGTTATATCTGTGATGGAGAGGATTTGTTACGCAGTGTGAAAGAGCCTGTGAGATCTACTGAGTTTTACTTCCATTAGTTTGTTTGCACTCATTTTTTGACTCCCTTTTTTTTTTTTTTTTTTTGGTTGCAGGATTTATTCTTTAAATACACCTGGAATAACTTCTTGCACTTTCAAGTAGAGATGTGTGTGACCTCGATCCTGAACCACTCATCTCACATGGATCTGCATCCCTCAGTTCTCCAAAACCACGAAGAGAAGCCTCACTCTGAAGGCCAGAATGTCAACCCAGACGCACCAAATGAACCAACCCGTGCTGCCTTGGTTACCAATGTAATCAAAACATTTCAAATGGAGTTCTGTAGCAGTATAGTGGGAGAATTCATGATTTGGACACTTGGTTTTCTGTCTGACAGTGTAGCTCACCAAATTGCATATAATCCTCTGTGTGGTTGCCAGTTCCATGGAACTGTTCCCTTCTGTAAAAGACACAAAAACAAAGGATATGTGCTATAGTTTAATAAGTATGTGCTGAATGGGCTACTTCCATCAACACATCCATATAATATTTAATCACAATTTCTGGTTCATTCCCTGCACTCATGATTGTGATATTTTACAGCTGGTGTCTGCAAACACCAGTGTCAGTGACCTTCGTCTGTAAAAAATACTTTTTACCGTAAGTGCACATGAACATGCTGACTGCATGTCCCAGCATCCCAGGAGAAACTGGATACTTTCATGATAATATCTGTTGGACATAATTACTTATTGTTGTGGAGTTCTCAATTCACTTCATTCGGTCATTTTTGTGATAATAATTATTACTATTTCATTACTAAGATCACTCTTCTTTTCATCAGCCTTCTGTCAGTCACTGGTTTTGCTTTAGGGTCTAACTGACCTGGAGGAACATGTCAGATCTTCATAGAAATGCTCTGAATGAACTGTCATGGTGTAGTTTAGTTCAGGCATGTTTCCTGAGCTCACTCTGAACTCGGGAGCTGCTCAATATAGATGTTCCCAGAATTATCATGATGTTTCACACAGCAGACAAACGTAGCAGCATATATGCTCCACCCTCCACTTGCAAATGATACTCTAATGTTGAGCTGCTGCTGACTATTCAGATTGTCATTGTGTTTTCCATCTGTGTGTTACTGTGCAGCTCTTCCAACAGTGTCGCTTGGTGCAAAGGATTCTGGATGCATGGGAGGAGAATGACAGAATTCAGTATGAGCTGCTTCCGTTTTTCACCATATACCCACGTTTAAGCATGACGTATATGTATTATAGCATAGCTTTTCTTGTTTTATGTCCTCTGAAAATTCTAGAGCTGAGGGTGGGACCAGGAGAGGTAACATGGGTCATTTGACTCGGATCGCCAACACTGTGGTTCAGAACCTGGAGAAAGGACAGGTCCAGTCTCCGATTAATGATCTCATTAAAGGTAGGTACACGTGTGAGTGTAGATGTATAAGGTTTGGGAATGTAACATTATGTGGCACAGATTTGACATCATTGCCATCTTTTTCCTCCGAGTTGTTTAGCTTGAACATTCCTTTTCTCTCATTTGAGGCCAGTAGGAGAGACTGTTGAGAGGCAGAAATAGAAATAGAAATATGCTGTCTGGGGTGATGGGTAGCTTTAAGTGCTTGTATTTCAGATGCACTATAAAAGTGGTGAATGTATTTTATGTTCTAAGAAATATTTGTGAGCTTTTCTTGGACTTTGCAGCATGAATCCCAAGCATTTAAACATTTTGGTTGCATTTTTGCAGAACTTCCTGAGGACTGCAGGGGGCGGTGGGAGAGCTTTGTGGGAGAAACCCTCAGAGAAACGAACAGGAGAAACACCGTAGACTTGGTGAGCAGATGTGCATACAGTGTACATCACAAATTCCATTAGTTACATGAACCTGAGACCAAACATTTCATTCTTTACTGAATGTTCCATCACCTCGCATAGCAGTTCTACAAGAAAATCTCAGACGAGACACGCATTTAGTATAACAAATTATATAATTGTACAAATTTCTTTTTAACCAAAACAAACGCATCATTTCATCATAAAAGCCGTGTGTTTTTTTTTTTTTTTTTTTTTTTTGGCCTTAAAAAGTATTCAATTCGCTGTTCTAGGTCTCAACTCATTTTAAATAGGTCTTTATTTTCCGATGTCCATGTAACGCTGCCTCTAATGCTCATTGAAATGCTTCTGCAGGACTTTCTAGTGTTTTTTTTTTTTGTTGTTGTTTCCGTAGTGGTGGTGTATTTTCTTCCACTAGTCCAAATATAATAAACTTTTTTGGTTTCTCCCATTAGGGGTCGCCACAGCGGATCATCCGCATATTTGATTTGGCACGTTTTACGCTGGATGCCCTTCCTAAAGCAACCCTCCCCATTTATCCGGGCTTGGGACCGGCACTAAGAGTGCACTGGCTTGTGTAACCCTAATGGCTGGGTTTGGACTAGTCCAAAAATAATTCCCTCTATTATGATTACAAATGGTACCAACATGCCACAGCCAATCAGCTTTCTGTTATCAATGAGAATCTATTTTAAATTGTACCACAGGTGTAAAACGTGTTTTATTTCACAGATATGGGAAAGTGCAGGTTTAGCGATATTTAGAGCCTCGTTAAGGCCAGTTCCTAACAACATATTTGTGTTTTTGATGTTGTGTAAATGTCTTAAACGGAAGTTTTAAGCTGACATTCATGTCATTTACGTAAATATTTACCAGGATTTTTAACATTATTTTATGTGCAAGATTCAAGAAATGATGTTTGTTATGGACAAATGCACAGAGTCTGTAGGGGGCGTGGCCTCAGTGGCCCTGCAGTAAGTGTGCTGTGTGCATGTGATTGATAAATGTGCAGGTAGAAATTTTACTGAAATCGCATTAAATCTGGTTGTTTTAACTAAGATTATCCTGCATGATTTTTTTCAAACTACATTTAAGTTCCCTGTTATAGACCAACCTGCAATTTAGTAAATTCCCAGTTTATTCCCATTAAATCCTATGTAAAATTTCCAGTCTTGAAAATTCCTAGAATTTTGCAACCCTAAATGTCAAGCAGCACATGACTCCTGATTAGCATAAAATGGCCTAATTAACCCACGTTTATGAAGTTTGAACACCTTACAGCAAAATCATAAACATGTATAATGAAATTCAGATATTAAATCTATTAGCTTGTGTTATTTCTCCAAAACGTTCACCATATAGATCATGTTTTACAAGGTAATATATACCAGTTTATCTGTAATTACTGTGTGATGCTGGTGCTGCACCCTGACTGTTTGAGTACTGTAACACCTATGACCTTCTATTATCACAGGTCAGCACACACAACCTGCATTCTTCTAGTGAAGATGATGACATGGAAAGCCCGTTTCCCAATGATCTGTCTATCCAACAGGTACAGTCAAATGTCATGTTTAAAAAAAAAAAAAAAATACCCATTGTGAATGGTATAAATATATCCGATCCTCCTGAGATGACTAAAACGTGTCCATTATTATCTGTTTATCATCCAGGCATTCTCCGAATATCAGATTCAGCAGATGACTGCTAACTTTGTAGATCAGTTTGGCTTCAATGATGAGGAGTTTAGTGAACATGATGAAACTATCAAGTGAGTTTCTGCCTCGCTGAATTTTTGTAGTAATGTTAATTCTGTCTGTCTTTCACTTTCTGTCTTTATTAATAATAATATTATTATTATTATAATTATTATTATTATTATTATTATTAGTGACCTGGGCACACGGTTTAGGGGACCAGTCACTGAAGGTGGTAGCTTCTCGGTGGTCCTGGTGTAGTGTTTGGACTTCTGTTGTTTTCATTAGGGTTTTTTTTTTTCTCTTTTTTTCTTGATCTGTGATGAAGCTTGCTTTTTGCGTAGTTCTTCCTAATGCTTCTCGGACAAGACAGAGGAGTCTGATTGGCCAAATGATGATGCTGTAGTGCTGAGCTTTGCTGTTTATCTTATTAATCTTATAATTTTTTTTACAGTCCTTAAAGCTTCGAAAAAAAATTCTTAAGAACTATTTAGATTAGTAATAAAAAGTTAATTTAGTAATCAGTGTAGCCACAACACGAGGATCAGTATTAATGTGTTAATTAACTAGTATTAATTAACGCATGACTGTTTGGATGGATTCATACAAAATCTTAACATTACATTTTAACAATACTTTATTAACTCAGCTTGGAGAATATGCCAAATTCAAGTCTTTACAACTGAACTAATGCTCGGTTTATTTTTAACCTATTTCACTGTTAAAATGGTGAGGTAGTGTTGTAGCACAAGGTTTTTAAACTTTGGCCAGTTTCTAATTAACCGTATCTCCTGCAACTTCTGTTCTTTCAGAGTTCTTCCAAAAAGGCTACATATAACATGTGAAGCCTTTTCTTTTGCTAAATAAACCTAAATATGTGCAGGTAAGCAGAATGTTTTAGGATTATTTTGCAAAAGAAAAGGAAGTATATTATTAAAATTTTACTATTAAAAGTATTAAAGTCCAATGATCAAAAACTTTTTGAGTTTTTTTTTAACAATAAGGCTCCTCTTTTCAATATCTGTATGGTGAAGTTTGATTTACTGCCTTTAGTAACCTTTTGCAGCTTTAGTAGTATACTGACTGGTGTTCACTTTAGTGTTCTATCCAACTTGTTGCTGTGCCGTCAAGTTCTTTGAATTCTAGAAATCTAACGGGTGAGCCGAGTGAAAGGAATCCATGATGATAGACCGGGCTCTTGTCCAACATCTGGATAAGTAGATCATCTGGAGTTGTGGAAGATCTTTGCATGCAGTTTTGCATTGTCCTGCGAGTGAGTGAATCAGGCAGGAAACTTTTCTGGGCTTGTGAAATCTGACCACTGTGGCAGAGTTTTTCTCAAAGATCTGAAGTCTGTTCAGATAGAACAGATGATGCTGTGTATTTTTAAAGATGGTGCTGATGCATGTGGATGAAGTAAATGAATCTGACAGCTGAACTCTTAGGAGAACCGGTGCTGTTTTTTTGTTGACTCATCGAATGTTTTAAGTTGCGGTTCTGTAAATATGGTTCTGTAATGGAGGTAGTGTTCATGCATACAGGTTATAAAGTTTTTCAGGAAGTGAAGCTGGAAATCACGCAGAGCAGCTACATCCAAAACGACCTATAAATATAATATTTACACTCATCACCTCTCTGTGTTCCCTCCACACATCTCACTGTTAATTTCTCTTTTGTTTTCAGTGCTACTTTTGATCGAATTGCTGAGATTAACTTCAGTATTGATGCAGATGATAATAGTGTAAGTTTCTGGAGCTGGTATTAAAGCACACATTTTAAAATTGCATTGGGTTTGGTGAATGATAAAACATGTTCTCGTATATAATTCTAGGCGAGTGCTGCTGCCTTTGAAGCTTGCTGTAAGGAGAGAATACAGCAGTTCGATGACTGTGAAGAGGAAGAAGACATTTGGGACGATAAAGAGATCAGCTATGCAACTCAAGTGAAATCCCGATCCAGGTGTGCGTGGGTTTTTCTCTATAGGAATTAAATGCCAAACATTTTGAAAATGCTTGTGTTCAAGTTGTGTAACTTGATTCTGCAAGTTATGACTGAGTGAAGGTAAAATGTGTTTTTGTTTTTAGGTTTGGTGTGTCTTTGTCTTCAGGAGGCTCACCTAAGGTTTCTGTGAGCAATGGGAAGCTGGGCCGCGGGTCGGTCGATGAGGATGGGGGGAGTCAGGTTTCTACACAAGTGGCAACCAGCCCTAAATCCCCCACACCACAGACTCCAGAAAGTATGTTTTAAAATGCCCTCATCAAACTGTCTACCATGTGTTTGTTACTCAGAAATCTCAGATTAGAGATTGCACTCATTTAGAGCCTGACCTTTGAGGTGTGTCTGTTAAGGTCCCACATGTTTAGGTGATTTCAGTGAAGTGAAGGACACTGCCTGGGGTTCTGGCTCCAACCAGGCCAATAAGGAGCATCATGGTACAGGATGGGCCAATTTCACAGAGTTTCACCCTTTCTGCAGGTAATCTGGACTCGGCAGTAACTGTATAATTTTGATTATAAACTGAATAATAACATTAAGGCCAGTTCACACCAGACACACTCGTGCCACTAAGAAAAACTAATCAAAAGTTTTAAGCGTTTAAATCCACCCAATCCCACTTTTAGTTTGCACTCAAAATGAGTTTAATTTTTTCAACTTGTGCACAGGAGTGAAGTGTAAATGTGAAAACCACTGAAATCTCTTCTGTGATTGATTCAGCGAGAAAATGATATGTGAGCAACCTGCAGTTGAATTATGAAATGTGTAATACTCATTAACACTAAAGAGCACGTCTATCACTTCAATTAATTTTTATTTTTATAGTGCTTTTAACAATGGACATTGTCTCAAAGTAGCTTTACACAAATAAAGTTGTATAAAAGTATAGGTTTAGTGCCTAGAAGTTTGTTCCTTATAATTGTAAGTTTATTCCTCTTGTATCTTCCGTCTAAATATTATAAAGTCCATTCTGATTGAGGCAAATTTCACACAAATCCCTACAATTTTCTTTGTTGCTTCCTGGTGTCCTTCATCCTCACCCCAGTTTTTATTGGATTGTAATTTTAATTGACAGACTTGATGCATGGTCCTGCTGAAGATTAACATCATGTTTTTTATGCGGATCTCCTTCTCCAACTAGTAATTACTCAGCTAAATAGGTGTATTTAAATCCAAAGTACACATCTCTAACCACATGTATTTACACAGCATTTCACTTTGTGTTTTTGTTAACTTTACATTACATTATTAGTAGTAACTCTCATAGCCTTATAGTCAGTTCATTAATGATCAGATTATTGTCTGAATGTCGTTTATTATAAACTTTTTATATAGTGGAAGTGTACATTTGAATATTACTGTGTAATTCAGGTTATAAATTCATGGTTGTCTCCCTCCCCATACAAGAAAATAATTATAACCTTATTATATATTGTGCTGGTTTGGTTTGTTTTTTTATTTAAGTTTCTCAACAGTTTTTTTTTTTTTTTTTCTTCATCAAGAGTTTTAGGTTCAGTAAATGATTAAGTTCATTAATGATTAACTAATTGATTAATATTTTTTCCCCTAGCAGCTCTAAAAACTCAAAGAACCAGTCAGAAAAGAAAGGTTAGTATTTATTATTTTATGTTTTCATTCATAAAATATGTCAAAAATTAAAAAGTAAAAAAATATGTAATAAACATTTGCAGATCAGAAGGCCCCTGTGCTAGCCTCAGACTCGGGAGGCTTTGATGGTGAAGAAGATGTGGGAACAGAGAAGACTGAGGATGAACCCAAAGCAGCAGGCAACCAAAAAGCAGCAGACACTCAGATGTGCAGGTGAGAGTGAGAGTGAGAGTGAGAGTGAGAGAGAGAATACCTGATTCAGTGACCTTTACATGTACAGTGGAACCCGGTTATGTCGCCGGCCTAGGGTGTGCCAAAAAGCGTCGAGATAACCGATGATTGAGAAAAACGAAAACCAATATGGCGGCAATATATTAACGTGCCTGAAATTTCTTTATGTACATGATGTGCGTTATTACATGAGAATGTGCATGCACGAGAATGAGAATCCACGGGTCCGCGCTATGGAAAGCGCAGCGCTGGGCAGCAACGGATAAACGTGGTGCAGACAGCGTGAACATGGAAAACAGCAGGATCGGGGTAATCCGGGGGGCCGTTGAGAGAATGCGGAGTCCGAGAAAAAGGGGACGTAGCGGGATACGTATACGCGATTACACAGACCGCCATGAACCAACACGTACGATCATGCACAAACAATAACGGACCGCGAGTGTGTGGAGGTGAGGGGCTTAAATAGGAGATGGGATGAGTGAGTGAATGAAAGTCAGGTGTGTGTGATCAGCGTGACCTGCGACGAGCTTCGTGGCAGGGGGATTCCTGACATAACCGACGTTAAGTGGCAAATTTGCCCCCCTTGTGCTCGAGATATTAGGGTTCGGCGACATAAAAGAATCGACATAACCGATTAAAAAATGCTAATACAAAGCGAGAATTTGGCGGTTCCACTTCAAAAACGTCGACTTAATAGGGTTGTTTATTGATGAAGTCATCAGGAATAGCAAAGAAAGCAGTCTTGCATGCCTCCCAATATTCTTTGGTTTCATCTTCCATGCTTCCTCTTTCATCCTACCCCACATATGCTCAATGATGTTCATGTCTGGTGACTGGGCTGGCCAATCCTGGAGCATCTTGATCTTCTTCGCCTTGAGGAACTTTGATGTGGAGATGGAAGTATGCGATGGAGCACCATCCTGCTGCAGAATTTGGCCTCTTTTATGGTTGGGAATATAAGAGGTAGCTAAGATTTCTTGGTATTTTAGACTATTGATGTTGCCTTCCACCCTGCAGATCTCTTGCACACCCCCATACTGGATGTAACCCCAGACCATGATTTTTCTGCCACCAAACTTCACTGTTTTCTGGGTGAATCTCGGATCCATGCGGGCTCCAGTAGGTCTCCTGCAATATTTGCGGTGACTGTGGTGTAATTCAACAGAAGATTCATCTGAAAAATCCACCTTCTGCCACTTTTCCAGCGTCCATCCTTTTAGCAGACTGTGGGCCTTGGCAAATGCCACACGGTTTTTCAATTGTCTTTTGTTTAGTGCTGGCTTCTGAGCACCATGGAGGCCATTTCGAGACAGAATCCGACAAACTGTTCTGGTTGACACAGGGACTTCAGGTGACCAGGTCTCGTGGAGCTCTGCTGCAGTGGAAAATGGGCTGGCCTTGGATTTCTGAGCCAACAAACGGTCCTCTCGAGCAGTTGTCTTGCGGGGTCTGCCTGACCTGGGCTTGTCCAAAACGTCTCCAGTCTCTTCAGATCGTTTTTTTATCCTCTGTACTTGACGCTGAGACACATTGAAGGTGTCTGCCACATCAGCAGTGGATCTGGTCTTCAGCCTCTTGATAATCAAAACTTTAGTCTCAGGGTGAATCTTAGGCATGTTTGCAGAGGTCTAGTTGCAGTTGATGTGAAGGTCTAGTGTACTGGGGTTCTTTTTATACACACCTGAGACCTAATTGATCCATTATTAGTCACAGGTGAAGCTCATATGACACGGCGACAACACTTATGTCTTTGCAAAAATTGACTCAATGGGTTTTACCAAGCTGTGACTATTAGAATACTTTTTCACAGTTTCGTTTTGCACTGAAACATTATTACAAAAGCTGTTGGGATTAAAATGAGCCATTTCTTGTAAAAAAAATTTTGATTAGAAATATATTTCAGCGGCACTTCAGGTCAATTTGTACACAAGCGACAAGACTTTTGTCAGGGACTGTGTGTGTGTATATATATATATATATATATATATATATATATATATATATATATATATATATATATATAAAAAAAAAAATAATTTTTAATATAAATAACCATTCAAGTGCAGGCTCTGTATTAAACTTGTTTTGATCAGCTCTTGGTGTTTCTACTGATCATCAACATACAGTTCAGCACCAGTTCAACAGAAGGCAGAACATTTCGAGAGGAATAAATGATGAAGAATCTCCAGATGATTCCTTGAGTAATTAGAATATAAGAAAAGCCTTGTTGACTATTATTTGCCTCGATGCTTTTAGTCCATTAAACTACACAGGGAGCACTGTATCCATTATTACTGACTGTAGATTAGAGTAGAGTACTAAATTAGTACAATAATCCATAGCTGCAGCACTACTCCTGACTCTAACATGCCACTACACCTGTCAGCTTATTTGCGTGATATTTTTGGAAGTAGTTGGAAAGAAGTTTTTATAATCATTTTAGTAGAAATGAATCCATGTTTGTTAGTGTGTTAACACACTGATTTATTAATGAATGAAATGAGTTGATTATCATTTTTGTCAGAAGACTCTTTGCTTAATGTGAAGATTATAGCCGTAATAAATCAGAGTACTTTGAAAGTAGAGATTCAGTAGATAAAAAATGACTCCAGTAAAAGTGTCTCTTTAAACTTTCACTCGAGTTAAAGTGCAAAAGTATTTGCCTTCCAATGTCCTTTTGATCAAGTATATTGTTTATGTACTTGATCCGCCACTGATCATTGAGTATAACTACAGCTCTGTAACTGATCTATTGTGAATGTATGAACAGAACTGCAAAACTTTTCCATTGTGTCTTTTCAGTGATGCACTTGGTGAGACACTGCAGAAGCTCACTATTACAGATGCAGCAGAGTCCCAGACACCGACATCCGAATCAGAGAACACCACTGTGACCGACAAGAGGTACGCCTCATCTGTACATTCTTTACCACATTTCCATAAAGATGGTAACATTTTTAATTTGACTCAACATTTAAACAATTTCTTTAAATTAATGTGGTGTGGCTGGTGATAAAATACTCGAACGTTTACACCGAATGGTGAAGAAAACAAAAACAGAGTAAACGGTTATATGGGCAGAAATGTCTTGTAGAGGAAAAAAGATCATAGGAACATGCAGAGGAACGTATCACTCTACAACTGCTTTGAGCAGAACAGCATCAACTACAACCTTTTACTCAGCACATGTTCACTAAAAACTAGAGAGCTGGAAAATGTTCATGTGTCCAAGTCCATGTCTTCTCTGTCCACAATTAGAACCTAAATAATCTTTTAGATTATAGTTCATGTGCATTTCTCTCCAACAGTATTAGAACAGAAAGGACAATTCTTTTGTTTTTGTTATCTACTGAATAGATTTGGTTTTGAGGTCAAGATAAATGAGGTGATGGATCAGAATTGAAGCTTTAATTTTGAGGTGAGTAAATATACAGGAACGTAAAGAACACGTCACATGATTTTTATGTAATACTTCTCCAGGCTTGTACCAGTGCTTTTTTCTATTTGTTTTCAGAATGATTCTTCATTTCTTTATTCTTTCTGGCTGCTCAAAACAATCTGACCATTTATTACTTGATCTCTCTCCTAAACAAGATGTTTCCACACAAGGAGTTGTTCTCATATTAAGAAGGATTTGGGAAACACTAGGAAATCAGGGTCTGGTGAATGAATTGACCAGACTAAAACTTACTGATTTTTTTTTTTTTTCTTTTCTTTTTTTTGCTACAAAATGTCCTGCGTTCCCCACGTATAATCTCTCTAGTCTTCATGAATGGTTATTGTTTTAACAACAGTCGACATTCAGCGCTATTAACTGTTTAAACAATCAATTTAACAGAACAAACGAGGGCAACAAAAACACCAGTCAATATGTTCCAATATTTTTGATCACTTGAAAAAAGAATGTTTTCAATCTAAAGGTTCCACGAACAACAGGAAATATGATCTGAAATTCTGATCCATCCTTTCATGCATCTCAAAATCAAATGCCTTTTGGTGTAAAGCAAAAAACATTTACATTAATCAGAGATGCCTCCTGATCCAGGGTGAGTTAGATGGTGAATTAAAGACTCATCAATAAATACTCTAATCCTGGTTCATTAGGACTTAAACTAAGAACCTCATCCGTTCAGAGTTTAGACATTTAACCACCTTGGTGTCAGAACAGAGAACATTCTGGAAGCATGTTACAGAGAGCTTTCTGGCTCAGAGAGGGAAGAATCAGAGGCAGGAAACGGTTCAAACTAAAACTTGGCTTTATTTCCTGTCGACTTTAAGAGATTCACTGAAAAGTGCAATTAAACACATGCGCGCGCGCACACACACACACACACACACACACACACACACAGCTCCATATCTCTCTTTCTCTCTCTCTCCATCTCTCTCTCTCTCTCTTTCTCTTACTTTCTCTCCATCTCTTTCACTCTCTCTCTCTCTCTCTCTCTCTCTCTTCCCTTATTATATCTCCGATACTCGCTGAAACAGCGAACACTCAATGGTCAAACCACCATCAGATATGTTGTTCTGACTGGTTGTCATAGTGATCTCTGCTGTTTAAGTGTGAAGTTGTCCTCAGACCAGGGGCAGAGCTCAACGATCAATGGCATTTTTATGTGATTGAGAAACTGGAGCAGGTCTTGAGCAGAGAGTGAAGGCCCGTCCCAGCAGATAGTACTGGACAGTGAGGATCCATGCTGTGTACTTCTTCCTGCCCAGTTGTACACACCCTGCTTGCCTCATGGTTCCAAATAAGCAGCATATGCACAGTGTGGGGGTGGAGGATCCTAGACATTGGACTCAAGGGGATCTTCAATCTTTGGTTCAATCTAGTGTTGAATCAAAGCGTGCCATAACTAGCTGATCGAGCATGAACTGCTGAGAGGTAGGGAGTGAGTGCCGCTCTGTTTTTTATGTAGATGAACATCTGATGTGGGAAGTCAGTGGTGGGAGCGTAGCAATGGGGTGGTGTGGGAGAACTGAGGGAAAGAAAGTTGTGCAGCTGCATTCTAGATCAGTTGGGTCTGGTCTTTAGATGACGAGGGACTTGGTAAGCACCTAAGTGGCCTACGTGGACAAAGATGGAGACATTTTTCTGATGTTTGGAAATAAGAAATGGACATGAGGTTTTTAGATTAGCAATGTGAGAAGAAAAAGGACAGTTGATTGATCTCACTTTCAGCCTCCGCACACAACCTTGAGGGTAAACAAAAATATATATCAAAGTATTTTATTAAACCCTGCCACAATTCATTAATCAAGGAGACTGAAAGTACATTTTAACCATCTGATAGATCTAATTAGCATTAAAGTAAGATAAGAAACTCAGGACCTACCTGTAATCAAGTTTATTCTGAATTCATATGATTATTATTCTGATTATTCTGACAACTGTGTTTTCATACACACTTTGTTCTTTGTGTGCACCTGCATGTATTTTTGTTGAGTTTGGTGTGTGCTCATAAAACTTGCTCTGCTTTTGTGTGTTTTTTTTTCTTTCAGATTTGATGACACCACACCCAATGGGCCGATCTGAAGGTGTTGAACGTGAAACCAGACAAAAACCCCTCCAAACCCACTTTTTTGCCACTTCTGTTCTCACTCGGAAAAACAGTACCACTTTTGGTGTTAAAGTAAAAATGCTGCCAAGTTTGTTGAACGTGGATCTACCAATCAGCGTGCCCCAGTGAAGGAGGAGGGATGTGTAGCACACGCCCAGGAACCAGAACTGTGCTCACAGGAGCTTTTATTTCTTTCAATTTTGTATGAAATTTGCAGTTTTTAATGTAGCAGTTATGGGTTTATTTTTCAGTTAGATCATTAAGAATTGTCTTCTTTTTTCCCTCCTTTGTTTAATTTCCCATTTTTTATTTGCATCCGGTGCGATCGCAGTAACAGCAGGGTGGCAGGAGAGCACAGGATATCCAATCACCCTCATCTGTCTTTCACTCCAATCACACGTGTTCATATGCACATCTGCAGCCTTTAACGTGTATTTAAACACCGCGTCTGTAATCACTTTCCTACACCTCACAGTACAACTCGTGCACGTCAGTCGAACCCCGTCCGAATAGGGCTCACGTCTCCTTGTGTGCAATAATGAAATTTCAGCCCACACTGTTCGCATTGATGGTGAGGTGTGTTTCTTCAGGTTCTGAACTTTCTGCAGAGCTTTATAAATTGTGTATACGGCAGCGTATGATTTATTTTTGGTTGGCTATAAAGAATTTTGTCCTTTTCTTTTCAAATCAGCAAATTTCAAATTGTATGTTTTTGTTTTTTTTCCTTGTGTACTGCTTTTCCTGAGTATTTGTTTTCCCCGACAAAGCACTTTTAATGACGAATCTTGCCTTAAAGTCTTTTAATTGATACCGTGTCAATCACAAAAAACTAACAAGAGTGAAGTGGTCTTTCTTTCTTTCTTTGTACCCAAAGCACTTGCACAGTCTTCCTCTTTCTCCACAGCTTCATCCGCTCATCTCTAATTAGCTTCTCTTTTCTTTTTTTTAAACTAGAGACAGAGCAACAGTGACAGTCATAATCCGTGATACAAAACAACAACTAGGTTTAACTCATGGTTTGAATCTCACTGTTCCTGCCTCAGGAGGTTCTGCCATGTTTCTGTTCATCGCATCACAAATAATTTTATTTTTGTGCATTGAACTGAAAAACAAGCGTCAAACTTGTGTAACACTTTAATTGCAAGCTGTTGCGTCTCCTCCCACTGTTGAAGGTTTTGCTTCACTGTGCGTCTGCGTCTCGCATTTCCCATTCGTTTGTTCCACAAAAGCAGAATCTTTTCCCAGGAAGTTTGAACACTGTACAGGATGCAGGTGCGTTGGGAGAAACCGAATCCTCCTCAGTTACACTCCTGTGTTTGGACTGCGTCTGTACAGAATGTCATCATCAGCTCATGAACGAATCGAAACGTTTTAATCCTGTCCTTTTTATATACCAAAGTTGTTCATCAGCAGCAAGCGCTTTATTCTGGTCAGGGTCGTGGTGGAGCTGGAGATCATCCTGAGATCTCTGGGCAGGAATCCATTACCGAGGTAAAAGCTGAGAATTCAAAATGAAATAAAACTGCTCTGTGGTTTATTTTTCTCCAATCCTCATCTACTAATGTGTCGAATATCCAGGATTGAATCTACAGCGATGTCAATCATCAGTCGTTTCCCTCCACACCCGGGAAGGTTGATTGTTTTTTGTTGAGTTTTTCTCATGTTTGAGCGCATCTGAGTGACGCCGCATCACTGAGCTTCACACGCCTGCGTTATTTGGAATGATGATCATAACGTGGAGATTATTGTGTTAATGGTTCTGTAATGAGATGCATTTTCTGATATTTCAGCTAAAAGCCACTATATGACGTATAGACTGTGTCTATGTGGTTCTCAAGGCCAACTAGATACACACATGTACGTGTATGTATTTTTATATCTATTTGGAGGTTTGTTTGATAGTTATGTTCGGTATCATGAATAAATCTGTTATGAGAACTCGTTTCACTAAGCATCCGTCTGTGAGGGTCACCGGGGCCACGGATTTCACTCGTTTCTGAAAGATTGGAAGCAGGAGATGATTAATGAGGAGTTCGTTCAACAGTTTTCACATTAAAACTAGAATTCATTAGGAGGAGATGATGCAGTTAAACGTTTCACAAGATGAATCTGAAATGATTTATTAAACTCGATGTTTTGGATTGACAGAAAAATGATTTTTGTGAGTAGAAGGAAACTTTAGGTTAATCTTGAACTCAATTCAGATGATGAACATTGGACTGGATGAGAAATGGATTCATGTGTGTGCAGGAACTTGGAGTGAAATTTAAGCCTCTTTAATTAAATACATAATTATATAAAAAATTTAATACATTTTATAAAAGCTGCTTTGAGACAATGGACATTGTGTGTGATTATGGGGAACGTCTGAGATTTTAGCATTCACATTTTTTAACACTTGGTAGATAAAAAAAACTAAAACCTGACGTTTGGGCCACTGGACTGAGTTTACTGTAGTCAGGATCTATTTGGCTTCTACGACAGAAAAAGTGGATAAATGACCCCTTTAATATCAAGTGGCTTTAGTCAGACTGAAGCTGAAGGAAATCTCTGAGGATAAAAATGTAAATGAGCTAAAAGAAAGTAGAAACTGCACAGGATTCGAGTGTGTTCGGGTGTGCGTGGGTACTGAAGGATCAACGAGGCACTGCCAAGGCTTTCGTGTAAACGTGGAAAGAAGACGGCAGGGGACTGGTGAAGGAAAAAGAGCTGCAGTGCAGTTGCAGTGACGAAACTGGAGTGAAGGTGCACCAGACAACTCGCCATATAAAATACAGTTATGTTCAAAATAATAGCAGTACAATGTGACTAACCAGAATAATCCAGGTTTTTAGTATATTTTTTATTGCTACGTGACAAACAAGTTACCAGTAGGTGCAGTAGATTCTCAGAAAACAAACAAGACCCATCATTCATGATATGCACGCTCGTAAGGCTGTGCAATTGGGCAATTAGTTGAAAGGGGTGTGTTCAAAAAAATAGCAGTGTGGCATTCAATCACTGAGGTCATCAATTTTGTGAAAAAACAGGTGTGAATCAGGTGGCCCCTGTTTAAGGATGAAGCCAGCACTTGTTGAACATGCATTTGAAAGCCTGAGGAAAATGGGTCGTTCAAGACATTGTTCAGAAGAACAGCGTACTTTGATTAAAAAGTTGATTGGAGAGGGGAAAACCTATAAAGAGGTGCAAAAAATTATAGGCTGTTCAGCTAAAATGATCTCCAATGCCTTAAAATGGAGAGCAAAACCAGAGCGACGTGGAAGAAAACGGAAGACAACCATCAAAATGGATCGAAGAATCACCAGAATGGCAAAGGCTCAGCCAATGATCAGCTCCAGGATGATCAAAGACAGTCTGGAGTTACCTGTAAGTACTGTGACAGTTAGAAGACGTCTGTGTGAAGCTAATCTATTTTCAAGAATCCCCCGCAAAGTCCCTCTGTTAAAAAAAAAGGCATGTGCAGAAGAGGTTACAATTTGCCAAAGAACACATCAACTGGCCTAAAGAGAAATGGAGGAACATTTTGTGGACTGATGAGAGTAAAATTGTTCTTTTTGGGTCCAAGGGCCACAGACAGTTTGTGAGACGACCCCCAAACTCTGAATTCAAGCCACACTACACAGTGAAGACAGTGAAGCATGGTGGTGCAAGCATCATGATATGGGCATGTTTCTCCTACTATGGTGTTGGGCCTATTTATCGCATACCAGGGATCATGGATCAGTTTGCATATGTCAAAATACTTGAAGAGGTCATGTTGCCTTATGCTGAAGAGGACATGCCCTTGAAATGGTTGTTTCAACAAGACAATGACCCCAAACACACTAGTAAACGAGCAAAGTCTTCAAGAGAGAGAGTCAAGAAGCTTTTATTGTCATTTCAACCATATATAGCTGATGCAGTACACAGTGAAATGAAACAACGTTCCTCCTGAACCCAGGTGCTACATAAGACAACATAAAACAAACAGTACAGAACAGAAAAACACAGGGCCGAGAACTAAGATCCTCGCCACATAAAGTGCATGTGTGCAGCTGGTGCAAACAGTGCAAAAGACAACACAAGACAGTGCAAGACAACACAGGACAGTGCAGGACAATACACAATACACAAAATATAAAAATAAAAATGGAAATGGTTCTTGGTTCCAAACCAACAAAATTAATGTTATGGAGTGGCCAGCCCAATCCCCGGACCTTAATCCAATCGAGAACTTGTGGGGTGATATCAAAAATGCTGTTTCTGAAGCAAAACCAAGAAATGTAAATGAATTGTGGAATGTTGTTAAAGAATCATGGAGTGGAATAACAGCTGAGAGGTGCCACAAGTTGGTTGACTCCATGCCACACAGATGTGAAGCAGTTTTAAAAAACTGTGGTCATACAACTAAATATTAGTTTAGTGATTCACAGGATTGCTAAATCCTAGAAATAAAAATGTTTGTACAAAATAGTTTTGAGTTTGTACAGTCAACGGCATACACTGCTATTTTTTTGAACACACCCCTTTCAACTAATTGCCCAATTGCACAGCCTTACGAGCGTGCATATCATGAATGATGGGTCTTGTTTGTTTTCTGAGAATCTACTGCACCAACTGGTAACTTGTTTGTCACGTAGCAATAAAAAATATACTAAAAACCTGGATTAATCTGGTTAGTCACATTGTACTGCTATTATTTTGAACATAACTGTATGTATGGAAGGGATGTGAGAAAGAGGCCATTACTAAAGAGAAAAAGCTTTGAAGAAACTTAGAAAGGCAATGAGCCAAAACACGAGGCATGTCTGAACAACACAAAGCTGAAAGCTCTACTAGTAAAAGGTCAGATCTCAATCCCACAAGCTGCATCCAACCAACTAAAGCCAATGGATTGTTTTTCCAGCACTTTTGACTGGATTAAGATCTGGATATGGAGCATTATTCTGCTGAATAAGATCACCGCCATTAGAAACATATATTTCTTAAAATGTTACAGTCTAATGTGCTGCTGACAAACACCTCCAAGAATGAGGACGAATCCCAGGCCACTGGTGCGATCTCAGGGTTGAGGTAAGAAGATTCGAGGTTCAAAATAGAAATGATGTTGGGGATTCGACTATTCAATACACTGGTTAACTGTAAAATCAGGCCTTCAACATATCAGTGCTGCACAGTTGGACCAATAATCTAGGAATGAGAGACGCCTTGATTCAGTGCATCAAATCCACAAGATGGGATCACAGGACAACTTGGAAGACTGTTAGATTTGCTAGAACTAAATACCACCTGGTGGCACATCTGAGGCCATATCACTTCCCTCGTCAGGTTTTCCATCCCCCCTTCTTCTGTTTCTTCCCACTACATTATAGTTTTTCTCAGTTCCTTAGGAGCGTTTCTGAGATCAGAAATAAAATTCTCAAAAAGACGTGTTCAACCTCCACATCATGTCGTCACTTGTGCTCATCATAAAAAAAAAAATTTGCTTTGAACAAATATTGAATGTACGCTTTAGTAAATTCCTTCAATTGAATGTGTTCAAGTGTCTGCTGTTTCCTACATTATCAGATGTTTATGTTCATGTTGATCAAAATATAATTTTCTGGTTCTCACCTGAAGAGTTTTTACCCCCAAAACATCTCCGCATCAGTTCATGGACTTGTAAAATTGTTAAACCATGTGTGAAGCTTCAGTTACTTTTTTTGTGTAATTTTGTCTTTAATTGATGAATTGTACAGATGAATCTTCAATATCAGTAATGAAGACGAGTGAACGGCAGGAACGAAGGATTTTGAGAAAAGTACAAGTTGTTTTGTCAAGTACAAGAAAAATATAAATTGTTTTGCGAAACTGAGAAAAACTCTTAGAACCATGTCTCAGAATGTTCCTGTACACCATTAGATCGAGGAGGAAAAAGCATCCAGAACCACACGTTTACTGCTACTGAGCAGGAGAACTTCAAGACAAAGTTCCCCCGTGACATAAATAGGATTTCTAAACAGTTCCTTATTTAAGATGATTGAGATGATTCTCTGGTGTTTCTACTGATCTGTGTGGGTGGAGCACTTAAGGAAATTGTGATACAAATTCACATCATGTAACAAAATTGTATTTTGTTTTTAATTGCTCAAAAATGATTGGTACATCGGCACAAAATAATTGTGAACAAGTAAAATAAGGCACTTAATTGGTTTTCTTCTAATTTGGACAAAGGCGATCGAGTCACAGCACACAGTTTTATGGAGGACGGATGGTACAACAATTAAACGTGTGAAGAAAATGGACTTTAAGATTATAATACAATCAATAAACAGCAGCAGCACGCACAGTTTTGGGGGGTTTTAAACACATTTCAGTTTCCGTTGCATTTGTTGAGCTCCGAAACACAGCAGCAGATTAAAAAAGAATAATACGGCTGCTTTTATGCTGTACATCATTCTGTACAAAGTACCAGATCTGATCGTCACCCAACTACTCGATCTCTCAAATCACCTGTAAACATTAAAAGTTAAAATATTAAAAGTGATAAATCAACGCAGGATTCATGCCGTTTGTATTTCCACAGCGTTCGTGATGTTCAAGACGAAACAGAATCACCAGGAGCTGCTGAACTTTCACCAGGAGATCAGTCATTTTCACACACATTGCAGTGCAGCGTATCCCAGACTGAACTCCATGGAAAGATATACACTATATTGACAAAAGTTTGCGGACACCTGGTCTATGTGATTTCTGAGCATCGTATCCCACATTTAGTCTCAATTTGCTCTTATATTTCCCTCCACTCTTCTGGGAAGATGTTCCACTAGATTTTGGAGTGTGTTTGTGGACATTTGTGTTCATCAGACACAGGAGTGTTAGTGAAGGCAGGTACTGATGTAGGTGTGGAGGCCTGGGGTGCAGTCAGCGTTCACATTCATCCCAAAGGTGTTCAGTAGGGATGAGATCAGAGCTCTATAGCAGACCACTCAAGATCTTCCTCTCCAAACCATGTGAAGCAGATCTTAATGGAGTTTGCTTTGTGCACAGGGGCATTGCCATGCTGGTACAGGTTTGGGTTTCCAAGTTTAAGTAAACGCAAAATGTTATTATACTGCATCTAAAGACTTTCTACACAATTGTGTTCCTATAGCTTTGTGGTAACAGGAAGGTCAAGTGTCCAAATACTTTTGTCCATATAGTGTGTGTGTGGGATTATGTTCAGTTTCTGTTCACTGGGTTTTTATTGTCATTTTTCTCCATGTTAATCTGCTGTTTATTGCTGCATGAGCGAGATGTAAACAAGTGAATAATTCATTTTGCAGAACAGATTCCTGAACTGAACACGACAGAAACACTTCTACTGGTTATGAATGGAGTGAAGAGGAATAGTAACACAGGCTCAAACCCTTCAGACTGCTGGAGGGCAAAAGCCCTCTGTTCCCAGCAGCAGCTGTAAAAGAGCTGAGTGTGACGTGTGAAATGAGGTAGAAGAATAATCTCTGTGGTGCTGTGGCCCTCCAGTACTGCAGCGTGTCTGCTAATCACAATAGGCAATAATATAAATAAATCAAAAGCATATCAGGGCTGAAAATGGTAATTAAATATATATATATAAGTTTTGACATTCAGGTCCAGCCACACACCCAGGTACTAAAATGAGAAGTTTTACTCTAAGGAAATCCTCACACATTCACACCGAGAATAAGAGAAATAAAGCATTCAAACAAACACAAACATCTTTCTGACAGCAGGAAACTCGGTAAGAAGCTCTAAAGTGCAGGGAGCGAATTAATGCACAGATTTGAGTTTGTTGTGAACCTCATAATGATCTAAACGATTCTTATTGAGTTACGAGCCCCTATAGTAGCTCTCTGCACCAGTGTCACATTCTCTCATCGCAAGCACAACAGCTTTTCTTTTAAGTTACAAAACATACAACAATACACAAACCTCTTTATCTTTATCTTCCCTCTAAAACACAGCAGAACACATCTACCTTTTCATACTGCATCATCTCCTCCTGTCCTGCCTTCTGTTTTCCTCCATTCCAATTGATTACATATTCAATTAAAGTAAGAATCTTTTGCATATAGAAGTAAAAAGTGAATGTTATGAAAGAAACATCTGTTCTGATCGACTGGACACACAGACAATCGCTTGGTCTGAGAAGTGTGATGTAGAGGAGATCAATCGCGTTTCCGAGGAATGCATCCTTCCATTTCCAGAACTTCTGGCCAGCCTTCATACTTGTTGGTCTCACCATTGTTCTTAATGTACTGAGAGCAGGAGACAAGGTTTAGTTACATTACATACAATTAACAATGGAACATGCGAAGGAACAGCAGAAAAAAGAAACAGAAACCTGATGGCATTTGTGAGGCACAGTGGAAGTTTACCTGCTCAAAAGGACTCTTTGTTTTGATTCCTTTTCCTCCAACGAAGAGCCAGTTGTCCCTGAAGCCTAGTGAATTGATGTACGAACTGCCCAATGCTGAGATTAACTTCCGTGCATCAGTATTAAGTCTGTTCACAAGAGAAATGCATGTTATTAATAGTTTAATGTCCAGAGCTTTAAAAAGTCATCTTAATATTCTGAGTTAAAAACATTTAGAACATTTCGTTTCATAACACCTCCGCAAGATCAGTAGTCGAATCAGGTTCCTCTTATTGAAGCATAGAATCCACTTTTCATTTAATAAAAAGAAGTAAAAAAGTCACAGGAGATGATCTATGAAGTAGATTCCATGCTTCGATAAGAGGAACCTGATTTGACTACTGATCTCGCGGAGGTGTTATGAAACGAGGATCATACCATTTTGGTTATATGGGGGTGTCTGATTTCACATAGAACTAGCGTTTTTTTCTCAATAAGTTAATATATAAATAAAAATATGACAAGAAAAGAAGCTTTTAATAAATATTTGTAACGTGTGTGAATAAATCCAACCTCCCCTGTGACTAAAGTTTCACTTTCCGTGATCCATAGCTGACCCAGGAGCATCTCAGCGGCAGGGATTTAAACATTGAACAATATCTGGGAGATTCTGTAAAGGTTTATTCTGTTCTAATTTCATTCTGTACATTAATCTTTGTTTGTTTTTCGGTGCATCGATGTTGTGCTGTACTTAGTGCACACTCGCATGGGAAATGTAGACGATGTAATTTGATTTGCTGACATGTGAAATTCAAATCCTGTGGCCTTTATACCAGAAAGACTTTATGCAGTTATATATACAGCGGGGAAAATAAGTATTTGACACGTCAGCATTTTTATCAGTAAGGGGATTTCTAAGTGGGCTATTGACACAAAATTTCCACCAGATGTAGCCATCAATCCAAATATTGAATTCATACAAAGAAATCAGAACATTTAAGTATACAAGTTGAGTCATAATAAATAAAGTGAAATGACACAGGGAATAAGTATTGAACACATGAAGATAACAAGGTGCAAAATGGCATAGAAAGCCAGGAGATCACCTGAAATCTGTCAGTATTGAGAGAGAAACCCTGCCCCCTATCAGTACTAATTGATATCAGCTGCTTTAGTCCTAATTGATTGCCTATAAAGGCTTCTCATTACCCAGGAGGCACACAGGAAAGACTTCATGATGGGTAAAAGCAAAGAACTCTCTCAAGATCTTCGTAATCTTATCGTTGAAAAGCATTTTGATGGAAATGGTTATATTCCAGAATGCTGAATGTTCCTGTGCGCACTGTGGGGGCCATTATCCGGAAATGGAAAGAGCATCAGTTCACCATAAACCGGCCACGATCAGGTGCTCCACGTAAGATCCCTGTCCAAGGAGTTCGCCAAGAGCCAAGAACCACTTGGGCAGAACTTCATCAAGACCTTGCATCAGCAGGTACTGTTGTTTCAAAGAAAACTATAAGCAATGCACTGAACCGCCATGGCATCCATGCACGCTCACCATGCAAGACTCCATTGCTGAACAAAAAGCATGTTGAAGCTCGGTTAAAGTTTGCGAAAGAGCATTTGGAGAAGCCTGTGGATTATTTGGAGACTAAAGTACGGTCAGATGAAAGCAATTAAACTTTTTGGCAGTCATTCTACACACCATGTTTGGAGAAGAAATGGCACTGCCCACCACCCCAAGAACACCATACCAACAGTTAAGTTTGGGGGTGGAAGCATCATGGTTTGGGGCTGCTTTTCAGCAAGAGGTACTGGCAGACTTCATATTATTGAAGGCAGGATGAATGGAGAAATGTACCGGGACATTCTGGATAAAAATCTGCTGCCATCTACCAGAAAGCTGAGAATGAAAAGAGAGTGGACATTTCAGCAAGACAATGATCCCAAACACAAGGCCAAGGAAACAATGAAGTGGTTTCAAAGAAAGAAAATCAAGTTGCTTGAATGGCCCAGTCAATCACCTGACCTAAATCCCATAGAAAATCTATGGAGAGAACTGAAGATCAAAGTTCATAAAAGAGGCCCAAGGAACCTTCAAGATTTAAAGACCATTTGTGTGGAAGAATGGGCCAGAATCACTCCTGAGTAATGCAGACGACTGGCCTCTCCATACAAGAGGCGTCTAGAAGCTGTAATCACCAACAAAGGCTTTTCTACAAAGTATTAAAGTGTGTTCAATACTTATTCCCTGTGTCATTTCCCTTTATTTATTATGACAACTTGTATAAGGACCCTTACGAGAAAAATAAATCAAGGACCGTGACGTCGGAGTGACGTGGGGTATACTGAACTTGTATACTTAAATGTTCTGATTTCTTTGTATGAATTCAATATTTGGATTGATGGCTACATCTGGTGAAGATTTTCTGTCAATAGCCCACTTAGAAATCCCCTTACTAATAAAAATGCTGATGTGTCAAATACTTATTTTCCCCGCTGTATATATATATATATATATATATATATATATATATATATTTTTTTTTTTTTTAGGTTTATTTGAATCAAATTGTTTTAATACATTTTCTTCTATCATCTTTGTGTGATGTTTTGGATTGTCACAGTACTGACCAGTGTTGGGCTGTAACGCGTTACTTTTGACAGTAACTAATACTGTAACACGTTACTTTTAAAAATAAAGTAACTCCGTTACCGTATGGTGCGTTACCCGTTACTTTTTTAAATGAATTAATTCCGGCTGAAGTGTATCCTACAGTCTAACCTGTTTACAGCAGGACGCATTGTAGGACTGGTGGATGAACCACTGTAAACACGAAGAAGACGCACTGTGGGCGTGTCTCCGTTTATTCAGGTCTGTGCGGCAGTAATGACGAGGCGAGGCGAGAGCAAGACGAGTTTCTCAAAGTGGAAATATGCTCATTATTTCACTTTAGTTGAGCATAAAGACAAACTTTTTAGTCAAATGTAAACTGTCTCTTTCTGGTTAGAAGGTCGTATCTACTGCGATAAACAGCAACTCCAATCTGTCGAAGCTCCTCCAGAAACTCCATGCTAGAAGCTAACCCGGTGTTCTGTTCTACATTGTTGATAGTTTCATACTTAAGCTGTAAAAGGAACATGTTTAAGAGCTCAACAAAACAGCAGAAGCCACTTTAGTTTTTGATTGTGAATATATTATTCAGCTTGTTTTGTTATTTATTTCAGAAATCCTTGTGATATATTCAGTTTGTGCTGGTCTGACTTAAATAAAATAGTGTTTAAAAATGACTTTGTGTTTAAGTCAGTTTTGTGTTTGTATAGACCATAACGCATAAAAGGGCATTAATGGGAACATTAAAGAACGTTCTTTAAAAAAGTAACTAAAAAGTAACTTTTAACAGTAACGCATTACTTTTTGGTGTAAGTAATCAACAAAGTAACTGAGTTACTTTTTGAATGAACTGTAACTGTAACTATTTTTTAGTAACTAGCACAACACTGGTACTGACAATAATATTTTATTGCAAAGCCTTTTATAACTCTGAGATCTCTGTACAGCTTTGTGTTTTAATTTTGTCATCAGCTCAACTATTTCCCAAAAGTGCATTTACGTTTATTCTGATCAGAGTAAATCTTTTCAAAAGAAGTCTGATTTGTGTGGATTTGTGTCAATTCCTTTACATATTCACCTGGAATGGAGATGTTTGTGGTGCACTTTACTGTGTTTGGTTCTCTGTGTAAATGCTGCTCCTGCCACACTTTCTGCCTTCTTTCTCCCTCACCTTCTCACCTTATTATAATTGTAAGAGTGAGATTGTGAAATCCTGTGCTGTTCATCTGTTTGTTAGGCAATTAGTTCTATGAACTTTCCCCTTCTGTATCAACCCACAGTACTAACATGGATTTTTAAGAACATTTCTTCAAAGCTTCTTCTATTAAGGTGTTGATTATTGATGTTAAAAACGTTAAGAAAATCTGTAAAATTGAGTTTCACCTTTAGGTCGCAAAAAATATCTTTTATAATGACACCTGAAGCAATTTGCATTAAAATTGTTATTTTCTTCTTCTTCTAGAATTTCATTTCTGTAACCTTTCCATCTATATTTTACCAAAAATTTTTCCCATGAATTTTTGTTTATGCTTATAAACACATTTTTCTTTTAACATTTATAAGTACATATTTAAAAGACCTTATGAATGTACATCTAAAGTAGAAATTTCCACTGAAAACTTAAGTAACAAAAACAGCAGTACGTGTGTTATTATTAGTAGTAATATTTACTTACGATCACTGCAAACACAAGTAAGAGAACCTACTTTGTAGAAGAGTCATCAAAAGTAGCCATCATGACCACTGTCCCTTCTTCAATATCCTGCAAGAACTGCAGAAGTGGTTTGACATCTGAAAAGAAAAAAAAAAAAAGATTGAAAATAAAATGAGTCCAATTTCTCTAAAATTTGTTTTCTTGCCAAATCACCCGATCGAACAATCACTATTACACAAGACTTCAATTAGTGAAGTTATTTAGGAGAGGAACTTCTATATCAACTATAATTCATACAATAAATTGGTGATCATTAAAAAAGTATTATATACCTGGACAGTGTATCTACAGCACATATATGATGGCATTAATGATGTGAATAAGTAATAATAGTCTGCAAGAAAACAATGTTACCACCAACCACTAGGGATGTGAATCTCCATAAATGAGGCACATGCAATTTACAAACTGGCCTTTGTAGTGCAAAATAAAAATACAGAAGAAAAAGGATTCAATAAAACCAGACAATTCTTTTCTTGTTAAACCAGCCATTAGTGTTACACACGTCAGTTCACTCTTAGTGCCGGTCTCAAGCCTGGATAAATGTGGAGGGTTGTGTTAGAGGGCATCCAGCATAAAACATGTGCCAAATCAAATATGCGGCTCAGGAATCAGAATTTCATACCGGATCGGTCGAGGCCCGGGTTACCAACGACCGCCACAGGTATCGTTAGCCAACAGGGTACCGGTGGAAATTGGGCTACTGTTGGCCGAAGAAGGAGAAGGAGAGGAGGAAGACGTCTACAGAGACAGCAGGAAGAGGAGAATTGTAGGAGAGTGGAGGTTTGGGTTGGTACTTTAAATGTTGGTACTATGACGGGTAAAGGGAGAGAGTTATCTGATATTATAGAGAGGTAGATATGTTGTGTGTTCAGGAGACCAAGTGGAAAGGGAGTAAGGCCAGGAACATTGGAGGTGTTTAAACTGTTCTATCATGATGTAGATGGAAAGAGAAATGGTGTAGGGGTGATTCTGAAGGAAGAGTACAGTAAGAGTGTAGTGGAGGTGAAGAGAGTTTCTGATAGGGTGATGAACGTGAAGCTGGAAGTTGAAGGGGTGATGATAAATGTCATCAGTGCTTATGCTCCACAAGTGGCTTGTGAGATGGGAGAAGGAGAAGGAAATATTCTGGAGTGAGTTAGATGGAGTGGTAGATGATGTACCTAGGAAAGAACGATTGGTGATTGGGGCAGATTTCAATGGGCATGAAGGTGAAGGGAACAGAGGTGTTGAGGAGGATCTGCTCCGCTCTGAGGTACCGGCTCCGCTGCCTACAACACGTGGCTCGCCACCGGGGACATGGACGAGTACAAGGCTGCGTCTTACAGTGTTTGCAGAGCGGTGAAGGAAGCAAAGCGGCGCTACGGGAGGAAACTGGAGTCACAGTTCCAACATGGTGGCTCTAGGAGCCTGTGGTCAGAGACTTCATCACTACGACACTACCAGACACACTGGACCATCTACAGTTAGCGTACCCCCAGAACCGTTCTACTGAGGACGCCATCGTAAATGCCACCTGGACTACAGAAAAGGGAATTATGCAAAGATGCTGTTTGTGGACTACAGTTCAGCGTTCAACACCATAATTCCCACTACGCTCACCTCTAAGTTGGAGGTCCTGTTACTCAGCCTGCTGCTGTGTCAATGGATCTCTAACATCCTGACAGACAGACCACAAGCCGTACGGGTGGGAAAACACACCTCATCCACCCTCACAATCAGCACTGGAGCTCCCCAGGGTTGTGTTCTGAGCCCCCTGCTGTACCCACTGTACACATATGACTGTGTGGCCACTTCCAACTCCACCACCATCATCAAGTTTGCTGACGACACTGTTGTGGTGGGCCTGATCTCCAACAACGACGAGACAGCCTACTTACAGGAGGTTAAAAACCTGGAGAGATGGTGCCAGGAGAACAACCTTCTCCTGAACGTCAGCAAGACTAAGTTGTTGATAGTGGACTTCAGCACGAAGCAGGAGCGGTCATACCAACCGCTAAACATCAAAGGGACCCCAGTGGAGAGAGTGGACAGTTTCTGGTACTCAGGTGTTCACATCACACAGGACCTGTCTTAGTCCTGTCACACTAACACCCTGGTGAAGAAGGCCCGGCAGCGTCTGTACCATATGACACGCTAAAGGGACTTTAAACTTTCCTCTCAGGTGCTAAACACTTTTTACACCTGCACCATTGAGAGCATTCTGACGGGTAGCATCAATTCCTGGTTCAGGAACAGCACCATGCAGGACAGGCGAGCCCTCCAGAGGGTGGTGCGTTCAGCTGAACGTACCATCCACACCGAGCTCCCTAACCTACAGGACATCTACAGCACACGGTGCCGGACCAGAGCCAGGGAGATTGTGAAGGACCTCAGCCATCCCAACAATGGACTCTTCTTTGTTGTGTTAAGGGAAATGCTTCCACTCCTTGAAAGCGAACACAGAGAGAATGAGGAGGAGCTTCTTCCCGCAGGCCATTCGGAGTTTAAACCAGGAAACACCCAGGATCTAAAAGCTGGTCCTCTCTCTCCATCTTCACACTTTTTCTGAACAATTTTCTTTTTGCACTATGACACTTTAATCTCTGGACTGTCACTTTAACTCTGGACTTGCACAGCACAGTGCACTTTATACCACACCATACCGCACACGGTCACTTTAAGGACAATCATGTCAATCACCTTAAATTTTACTGTTTACTGTTTATACGCATCCACATATATATTTATATAGTTTATACTTTTTCTTTTTAGTTTAATTTATCTACCTTTTTTTTTTCTTGTTTTTTTTTTCTTCCTCATTCTATTCCCTCATGCCGGACTGTCATAAAGAGCATTTCACTGCATGTCGTACTCTGTATGTGTATGTGACAAATAAAATTTGATTTGATTTGATGGGTAGGTATGGCCTTAAGGAGAGGAATGTGGAAGGCAGATGGTGGTAGATTTTGCTAAAAGGATGGAAATGGCAGTGGTGAACACTTATTTTAAGAAGAAGGAGGATCATAGGGTGACGTATAAGAGTGGGGGAAGGTGCACACAGGTGGACTATGTTCTTTGTAGGAGATGCAACCTGAAGGAGATTGGAGACTGTAAGGTGTTTGGCAGAGGACAGTGTAGCTAGACAGCATCGGATGGTGGTCTGTAGGATGGTTTTGGAGGTGAAGAAGAGGAGAAGAGTGAGGACTGAAAGAAGAATAAGATGGGAAACTGAAGGAGGAAGAGTGTAGTGTGAGGTTCAGGGAAGAGGTCAGACAGGGGCTCGGTGGTGGTGAAGAGGTGTTGGATGATTGGGCAACTACTGCAGAAGTGATAAGGGTGACAGCTAGAAAGGTACTTGGTGTGACATCTGGAAATAGAAAGGAGGACAAAGAGACGTGGTGGTGGAATGAGGAAGTGCAGGAGAGCATAAGGAGAAAGAGGTTGGAGAAACAGAATTGGGATCGACAGAGTGATGAGAAAAGTAGGCAGGAGTACAAGGAGATGCGGCAGCAGGTGAAGAGGGACGTGGCGAAAGCCAAGGAAAAGGCATATAAAAGCTGTATGAGAGGTTGGACACTAAGGAAGGAGAAAAGGATTTATACCGATTGGCCAGGCAGAGGGATCGAGCTGGGAAGGATGTGCTGCAAGTTAGAGCAATAAAGGATGGAGATGGAAATGTGTTGACTAGTGAGGAGAGTGTGTTGAGAAGATGGAGGGAGCATTTTGAGCAGCTGATGAACAAGGAAAATGAGAGAGAGAGAAGGTTGGATCGTGTATAGATGGTGAAGGAGGAAGTGGATAGGAATAGTAAGGAGGAAGTGAGAGCAGCGATTAAGAGGATGAAGAGTGGAAAGTCGTTAAGACCAGATGACATACATGGAGACGCATGGAAATGTTTAGGAGAGATGCAGTGAAATTTTTAACCAGGTAGTTTAACAAGATTTTGGAAGGTGAGAAGATGCCTGAGGAATGGAGAAGGAGTGTGCTGGTACCGATCTTTAAGCATAAGGGAGATGTGCAGACCTGCAGTAACTACAGGGGAATAAAGTTGATCAGTCACACCATGAAGTTATGGGAAAGAGTAGTGGAAGCCAGGCTGAGAGAAGAGGTAACCATCTGTCAGCAACAGTATGGTTTCATGCTGAGGAAGAGCACCACAGATGCAATATTTGCTTTGAGAATGTTGATGGAGAAGTATAGAGAAGGTCAGAAGGAGTTGCATTGTGTATTTGTGGATTTAGAGAAAGCGTACGACAGGGTGGAGAGAGGAGTTGTGGTATTGTATGAGGAAGTCAGGTGTGTCAGAGAAGTATGTGAGGGTGGTGCAGGACATGTATGAGGACAGTGTGACAGCAGTGAAGTGTGCAGTAGTACCGACAGACTGGTTCAATGTGGAGGTTGGACTGCATCAAGGATCGGCTCTGAGCCCTTTCCTGTTTGCAGTGGTGATGGACAGGTTGATGGACAAGGTCAGACAGGAGTCTCTGTGGACTATGATGTTTGTGGATGATATTGTGATTTGTGGTGAGAGTAGTGAGCAGGTGGAGAAGAGTCTGGAGAGGTGGAGGTACACGCTGGAGAGAAGGGGAATGAAAGTTAGTAGGAGTAAGACAGAGTACATGTGTGTGAATGAGAGGGAGGGCAGTGGAGTGGTGCGGTTGCAGTGAGAAGAGGTGGAGAAGGTGGAGGAGTTCAGGTACCTGGGGTCAACAGTGCAAAATAATGGAGAGTGTGTTAGAGAAGTGAATAAAAGAGTGCAGGCAGGGTGGAGTGGGTGGAGAAGAGTGATAGCAGGAGTGATTTGTGATAGAAGAGTATCTGTGAGAGTGAAAGGGAAAGTTTATAGGACTGTGGTGAGACCTGAGATGTTGTATGGTTTAGAGACAGTGGCATTGAGTAAAAGACAGGAGGTGGAGCTGGAGGTAGCAGAGCTGAAGATGTTGATGTTTTCATTGGGAGTGACGACGATGGACAGGATTAGAAACAAGTTTATAAGAGGGACAGCGCATGTAGGACGTTTTGGAGAAAAGGTGAGGGAGGGGAGATTGAGATAGTTTGGACATGTGCAGAGGAGGGACATGGGGTTTTTCAGTACGAGAATGCTGAGGATGGAGCCACCAGAAAGGAGGAAAAGAGAAAGACCAAGGAGGAGGTTTATGGGTGTGGTGAGGGAAGACATGCAGATGGTTGGGGTGAAAGAGGCAGATGTACAGAACAGGGGTGTGTGGAGACAGATGATCCGCTGTGGCGCCCCCTAATGGGAGAATCCGAAAGAAGAAGAAGAAGAATTTTGTATAATAATTAAATGATTTATGCATAAATTAAATACAAACATTGAAAACAAGAATGTGAACGTAGTAAAGCTGCAGTAAATCCTGTATGAAAACAGATAAGTTACAGTTGTAGAAGACAAGTGCAAATGGGGTATATCAGTAGGAGAACGCTGAGGATGGAGCCACCAGGAAGGAGGAAAAGAGGAAGACCAAGGAGGCGGTTTATGAATGTGGTGAAGGAAGACATGCAGGAAGTTGGTTTGAAAGAGGCAGATGTAGAGGATAGAGGGGTATGGAGACGGATGATCTGCCATGTTAATCTGTATTTTATGTGACTCTCAGGACACGCCTCGGTCTCCGAAGTGCTGTGATGAGTCATATTCACGTAGCAGCAGCGGTGCCGAGAGAAACAGTTTAGCGAGGAGAAATCAATCTACATAGAAAATATTGGTCACTTTCTAAATAATAAAAGTAATATGAATCTACTAATAATTATATATAAATAAATCATTTTTTACTGACGCAAATATATTTAAAATGATGCATCGTGATACAAATGGCAACTTTTTTGCGATGCATCACATCATTACATTTTATGCTGATGAACTGATACGAATCACTGAATCCTAGCATCCCTACTATTCACTATTAACGCTTCACACAATATGGTTTTACCCACAATATTTATAATATATCTGGGTATTATATAATTGAATAATATGCTTTAGCTATAATAAAAGAGCATTAGACCATCATGCAGTCTGCGATTGCTACACGTTTGATGGTGTAGAAAACTGTACTCACTGATACAATGGTTCTTTAATTTAGACCCTTTTCCTCACCATTAAGTGAGCAATATGCTACTTACTGCAGTACAATACTGTAAGATATTTCAGAAGAGCTTGTAGTAATGGTCTGTTCCATCACTGCTTTTATGCAGGAAGTATAACAGGCAGAGAGTAATGAACAAAATTTGGGGCACATTTAGGACTTATAAACTTTCAAGGCTTAATTTACTTTCATTGCTGCAGACCAGCTATAAGTTTTTAACCTATTGCTTCTTCCCTTAATTCATTTTTTTGTTTGTTTATGTTCGTTTTTTTGGATGTCTGGCACTTTAACACTTTCCTCTGAGTCCATTTATGGTTATTCACTGGAATTCCAATGCTTATATAAAAACTGAAAAAATGTGTGTTCTCTAACATTTGACCATTAGTCTACATATTACACACAACAATTACACAACTGTAACCATAGTAACATACAGTTCCAGGAACACAAAGGGTGAGACGGCGATTTAAACATGGAGGATTTTTGTGTATGGGTTTATTTATATGGTGAATACGGTGATTTTGATAAATCGGTCGAGGCACAAGATTAATTTCACAAACTGGAGCAGAAAATGTTCAGAAAAGAAATGTCATGAATAAACAGCACCAGTGGTTAACACTAACAGCTTCATTATCAGTAGAGATGTGACACAGACGTAATTCACACACACACACACACAATTTATTAAAATTCCTTATACACATACCGTATACCATATCTTAGGAACAGGTCTCCATAAACTATTGTCCATGCAGCAAAACCATGTAATGCAACACCGAGCCCTGGGTTATCCTTGCGTGTGTGTGTGTGTGTGTGTGTGTGTGTGTGTGTGTGTG